>CM059431.1:111674014-111916514 GCA_030390025.1 Squalus acanthias
CCTGTGAGGTATCGGAGTGCAACCCAAGTTCACTAGCTCTTCGATTCTCTCCTGCGAGAATGGACCTTGACTTAACATTATATTTTGTTGGGATGATCCCCGCTGAGATCAGGAACTTGAAGTGCGGGGAAATGGTGTTACCAACTCGAGCAGTGCTGAAACCAACATGGAACTTAGAGAAGCAAAATACTGCGGATGCTTGAAAATCTGAAATAAAAACAGAAAATGCTGGAAATACTCAGCAGGTCAGGCAGCATCTGTGGAGAGAGAAACAGAGTTAACGTTTCAGGTCAATGACCCTTCATCAGAACTGGAAAAAGCTGGAGATGGAACAGGTTTTTAAGCAAGTGTAGGGGCAGGGAAAGGGGGGAGGGGAGGAAAGAACAAAAGGGAAGGTCTGAGAGAGGATGGAAGGCAGGAGAGATTAAGGGCTGGATTTTCATTGACCCGTGGAGGCGGGTTTGGAGGCGTGTGGGGGGTTAAAATTGCGAAAACTGGCGGGCGGGCACAAGTCCGCCTCCATCCCACCTCCACGCAATTTTCATTAAATCGTGTCTGCTGGTCCCGACTCCGTCCCGCCTTTAAGAGACGGGATAGGCTGTTAAGGCCCTTAACAAGCACTAAATTGGCTCTATAATGCCATTTTGAAAGGCCTTTGTGATTTTAATCCTTGATCTACGTGAAGCAGGCCTGTTCTGAACCACGATTGTGAAACCTGGCGGGAGCACATTTGGATAGCTGACTATCAGCTGCAGGTCCACTATTACAACGGAGATGTGATGAAGGTAGTAGTATAAGGTCTGAAAGTCGCCTCTGATGCTGCTGCATTGAAGGTCTTCACAGACTGCCTGGCCTTTGCTGTGAGAGGACCAAAATAATCTCTCTCTCTCTCTCTCTCTCTCTCTCTCTCCCCTTAGAGCTACTGTTCATTTTCCATCCAGGTCCTCTCACAGCAAAAGCCAGGCAGTCTCTGACCTGCAATGCAGCAGCAATGATGACATCATCAGAGGCGACTTTCAGACTGAAACCACTAATTGGTTCATGGGTTCCCACATGCTGGAACTCAATTGACAAATTAAGTGAAAATTGCATCAATCTCCCACATCCAATTGCAGGCGGGTGGATAACACGAAATGCGGATGACACGACCCCAACCCGCCCCAGTATCAAAATCCAGCCCTAAGAGACAAAAGGGACGATGGTGCAAGGCAAAAGGAGATGGTAATGGGACAAGTTAAGAAACAAAAGATGGCTCTAGATGAAGTGTAAATGGCAATGGCAGAATGAACAAAGCAGAATGAAGGGCAACACGGTGGCATAGTGGTTAGCACTGTTGCCTCACAGCGCCAGGGACCCGGGTTCGAATCCGGCCTCGGGTGACTGTCTGTGGAGTTTGCACATTCTCCCTGTGTCTGCGTGGGTTTCCTCTGGGTGCTCCGGTTTCCTCCCACAGTCCAAAGATGTGCGGGTTAGGTTGATTTGGCTATGATAAATTGACCCTTAGTGTTAGGGGGGATTAAATACGTGGGGTTATGGGGATAGGGTGGGATATGTGTCAGTGCAGGCTCGATGGGCCGAAATGGCCTCTATCTGCACTGTGGGGATTCTGTGAAAGACAGCGGCCATGTGAGAGAGAAAAAAAATTGGAAAAAAAGATAGGGGCAGAGGTTATGGTCTGAAATTGTTGAACTCGATGTTGAGTCCAGAAGGCTGTAAAGTGCCTACTCGAAAGATGAGGTGCTGTTCCTCAAGCTTACATTGAGCTTCATTGGAACAGTGTAAGAGGCCGAGGACAGAGTGGTCAGAGTGGGAGTGTAGCGAAGAATTAAAGTGACAGGCGACCGGAAGCTCGGGGTCACCCTTATGGACTGAGCGGAGGTGTTCCGCAAAGCAGGTCTAGCTTCTTGATAGCAATAAGGCCGAGAAACTATGGAATCGGGAAATATCTACAAAAGGGGCACAAACCAATTTAAACAAAAGTGCTTCGATTCATTGGTGCAAACAGAGATGAAACATATGAAGGAGGGAGGGAAGGAAGGAGAGAGGAAAAGGAAAGCTATGATTCGAAATAAGATCAAGTGGAATTATTTGGGAGTTATGTTGCGGCAGGGGTAGGGATTCAACTGATTCATTAAATGGTGGATGGTGATTTGGATTTTTTGAAATAGTTTGCCATTACCATACATGCGATTAGCAATTATCTCAAAAAATGGCTCTTCTGGGAATACAGTATACCCTGAATAAAAACAGATGGATTCCAAGTGAACTTTCCCAGCCTTTAACGGAAGTCAGATCGAAACTGCTGAGCCTATTAACCCACAGAGCTCCCTATGTCGCTCGTGTTTCCATTAAGCTGTCGTGTGAAACACAAGGACCAGGTCACAGTGGTCTCTATCACGCATTACAGTGCAGATAAATTAACAAAAATATGCTGAGATATTCATACACTAAACACTTCATTTAAGATGCTGGACGTCATCCAAGCATCAGTGTACTGTGGACTTTCAAAAAGAAAGTTATTGAGCGACTGTTTTCACAAATTCCTAAACAAAAGCCCCAGTGTTTAAGAATTGCTGCTGCAACTACCCTTATATGACCATGGAAGGTAATGAGGAACACAAGCATTATCTGGAACTCGTAGAATTACCGACCGTTTTCTTTCTGTGGCAGACAGATGTTAGTTTTATTAATAACAGAACAATTTTTTTCCTACCAAGAAACAAAGGTTAAAGAGAGAAATTACACTGCTTGCTCAATTTTTCCAACCATTATAAGGACTACAAACAAGCCTCTCCATGGCCCTCGCCCTTCCCTATTTCTGTCACCTCCTCCAGCCCTGCAACCCTCCGAGGTCCCTGCGCTCCTCCAATTCCAGCCGCTTGCGCATCCCCGATTTTCTTCGCCCCCCCCCACCACCCCACCATTAGCGGCCGTGCCTTCAGCTGCCTAGGCCCCAAGCTCTGGAATTCTCTCCCTAAACCTCTCTGTCTCTCTCTCCTCCTTTAAGACGCTCCTTAAAACCTCTCTCTCTTTGACCAAGCTTTTGGTCGCCTGTCCTAATAGCTCCTTAGGTGGCTCGGTGTAAAATTTTGGTTGATAGCGCTCCTGTGAAGCGTCTTGAGACGTTTACTATGTTAAAGGTGCTATATAAATGCAAGTTGTTGCTGTTGTTGTCCTTCGAACCAGTTCAAATGGCAGTGCTAAGATATTGCAGCGCTAAGATATTGCAGCAAACTGCTGGAACCTCGTTTGCATGCGTGCAGTTTATTTACAGCCAGGCAGAACTATATATTTATCTTAAAGCTTGATTTCCATGATAGTCAAACAACCATTGACCTAGGGACTGGATAGCAGTAAACTGTGCCCTTTTGCCTTTGAAATCTGGATCTGAATCCTGGCTCCAGCGGATGAGATACAATTCTCCGTGTTTTGGCAACCGTAAATTCAGTCGAACAGATGGTTTGAGGCAGAAAAAGTACAAACTGAGCTTCAATACACTGAGCTAAAATCGGTGATCCACATGTTTATGCCACTGATTCAAGAAACGTTCCCCAAGCAAGACAGAAAATAATATCAGCCAGCAATCCCGTTCCTGATCCCTATACAGCGACCACTGCCAGAAAGTGTGTACCCATGGGCATGAAGTGAGGCAAGAATAGGATTGGGCTCAAAGACAAGGACTCCTTGGTCAGGATCACAATTGAAGAATGGCCGTTCGGGAGATGAACAGATCAACTGACAGTACTCATGAAACCGGAACAAGTCACCATCCTCAGAAGGTAATGGAAGAAAACAAGAATAAAACATTGTTCCAAATTGTTTTCTGAATTCAAGTCAAAAGGCGAGATTTTTTAAGCGGCTGAGCTCTTGTTCAGGTGTTTCAGGTGCAGTGTGCATATCAAATTCCAGCCGATGTTATTTCGGCAGAAGAAAATCATTCAAGGTTCCTGCTTTTGACTCTTATTACAAAGTATTGCAAAGTATTTGCAACAAAAAAACAGGCTGTTCGGCCCAACACGAGCCTCCTCCCACCCCTCTTCATCTAACTCAATCAACATATCCTTCTATTCCTTTCTCCCTCTTGTGTTTATCTAGCTTCCCCTTAAATACATCTATGCTATTCATCTCAACTACTCCTTGTGGTAGCGAGTTCCACATTCTAACCACTCTCTGTGTAAAGGAGTTTCTCCTGAATTCCCTATTGGATTTATTAGTGACTATCTTATATTGATAGCCCCTAGTTTTGGACTCCCCCACAAGTGGAAACATCTTCTCTCTACATCTACCCTATCGAACCCCTTCATAATCTTAAAGACTTCTATCAGGTCACCCCACTGTCTTCTCTTTTCGAGAGAAAAGAGCCCTAGCCTGTTCAATCTATCCTGATGGGTAGAACCTCTCATTTCTAGTTTCATTCTCCAGTGCATCTACAGGTTGAGCGTCCTGAATCCGGCAACCTCGGGACCGAGGCCGAGCCGGTTTTCGTGTTTTTCAGGACTTCGGAACGTGTTTCCGATGTCCGAAGTCCGGAAATATCGCAACCTGGGCTCGGGCGTTTCCGGACTTCGGACATCAGAAACACGTTCCGAGTCCGGAAATGCCTGGGCCCAGGTTGCGGTTTGAAAGGGTGTCTGGATTCCGGAACATTTTACGGATTCCGGACGACCCTGCCACCAATCGTCCCGGAGTCCGGATTCCGGAACATTCCGGAACTCCGGATTTTGGACGCTCAACCTGTATATCCTTTTTATAATATGGAGACCAAAACTGTTCACAATACTCCAAGTGTGGTCTAACCAAGGTTCCATACAATCTTAACATAACTTCTCTGCTTTTCAATTCTATCCCTCCAGAAATGAACCCTAGTGCTTTGTTTGCTTTTTTTAATGGCCTTATTAACCTGCGTCGCTACTTTTAGTGATCTGTGTATCTGTAACCCCAGATCTCGCTGTTCCTCTACCCCATTTAGACACTTAGGGGGGAAAATTCGGTGGCGCCCCCTTTGGGGCAGTAACTTCGCCAGGGTGCTACTTTTGAGCCCCGAAAAAGTTAGTGCCCCTATGCCGTAAATTCAGTGGCAGCGCCCCAAGCAGGAGGCAGGGCGCTACTGGAGCGTTCCCCCTCCTTCCTGGGGCGCTGCCATTGAATATCGCAGCACAACGTGCATCGGCAGGTAGCGCCACGATATTACAGGCCTCCCTAATCAGGGGAGGGGCCTAGTGCTGCGCGCACCGAGGCCCTGCTGGACCACCGGGGAGCCGGGAAAACAGCCTGGCACTCAAGAGGAGTGCCGGGCTGAGCGATCGCGGCCGGCACCCTGCATGAAGAAGCAGAAGGGGGCAGGTGCTGGCAGGCAGCTAAGGAAAAAATGTCCGCCCGGCACCTGCCCTTTAATTTGTGCCACCCCGGCCGCAAAAACGCCACCCTGACCCTGTCAGACATATCGTCCGCCGGTAGGTCAGGGGGCACGACCGAAGTTTGCAGCTGGGGTGTGAGCGGGGCGCTGCACACTGCGATGACGTCATCACCGGAGGCGCAGCGCCGCAGGGCGCTACCGGCTACCGTCGTCGCTAACCTCCCGCTGAATTTCGCGGGAGGTGTTAGCGGCGCTGCGCCCGGGCGCTAGGGGCTTTGCGGGGGCACTAACGGGAGGCGCAAAGCAACCCAATTTTTCCCCCTTCTTTTCCAAAGAGTTTGTTGCTCTTTATTCTTCCTACCAAAATGTATTGAAGTTCATTTGCCAATTACACACACATTGTGCAAGTTTATTAATGTCTTTCTGTATTTTGTCACAGTCCTCCTCTGTATTAACTACACCCTCCAATTTGGTGTCATCCGCAGATTTTCAAATTGCACTTCTGATCCCCAAGTCCAAATAATTTATGTAAATGGTGAACAACAGTGGTCCCAGCACCGATCCTCCTGGAACACCACTTCCCACCGTTATCCTGCAACCACTGCTGGATGTAGACATCAGGTGAGGACAAGATGCTCAGTTGTCATTCCCTTGTGATTGAATAGTCTGGCAACACTCACGAACAAAACTCAAACATGAATAATTTAAATCAAAAGAATGAAAACCAGGCAGGTTCTACAAAGGGTGGGCGATCTGCCCCAGCAGATTACTGCCCGGGCAGTGAAAACAAAAATCATTCCCAGTAAATATCACATTGAGAGCCTGTTATATTCAGGTTAAAACTAATGCTCAGATTTATTTGCAGGTAAGACAATTACACCAATGTAGAAGAATACTGCAAGTACTCAACAGTACAATACTTGACTTACATAATATCTAGAATAAAATGCCCATTCTGCCCCAACAACCACTAATTCAACTATTCCTTTCAAACAAAATTGCTATACCCCAGCTAATCTGTGGATCAAATGGCCTATGGTGAGCAGACAATTCCATCTTGACCTGTTATTTCAAGAAAAATTAATCCGTTTATCTCTAGCCATATATAAAAATATTAAAATGCTTGTGTTTGAGATCTGACAGAACTTCTATTACACGGAGGAATATGTGACAAAAAAACCACGATCAAATTTGTCACATAATTGTCATATGCAGATTCAACCTTGTGATATAACAATTTTACCATTGTTACCAAAGTCTACCTGCTTTAAAGATTCCCCCAGCATAAGCATCCATTCATTAGGCTGAATTCTGGAGCTGCAAATGCAAATAATTGGTGGGCAGCCATATTTCAGGAGTAGACAGGTTACTTGTGTCAGCCAGTGGCTCAGTTGGTAGCACTCTCGCATCCTATCAGAAGGTTGGTGGGTTCAAGTCCCACTCCAGAGACTTGAGCACAAAAATCTAGGCTGACACTCCAGTGCAGTACTGAGGGAGCACTGCACTGTCGGATGTGCCGTCTTTCGGATGAGATGTTAAACTGAGGCCCTGCCTACTCTCACAGGTGGATGTAAAAGATCCCATGGCACTATTTCAAAGAAGAGCAGGGGAGTTATCCCCGGTGTCCTGGGCCAATATTTATCCCTCCATCAACATCACTAAAACAGATTATCTGGTGATTATCACATTGCTGTTTGTGGGAGTTTGCTGAGCGCAAATTGGCGGCTGTGTTTCCTACATTATTACATCAGTGACCACACCAACGTGTAAAGCATTTGGGACGTCCGGTGGTCATGAAAGGCGCTATATAAATGCAAGTCTTTCTTTTTATATTCTCCTGAGAGGACAGCCTTGTAACAGTGACTGGGACTTTCAGTATTAACCCTTTAATAGCACAATAGCCACAACAGCAAAACAACATTGACATATGGACAAAATCAGCACAATGGGCTTGAAAACACGTTTGCAAAGTGCTTATGACCACAGTGCTGCTGTGTGCATGCTGACAAAATAAGATAACTTGCATCATGAAAAAAAAAACTGCCTTTACACACATAGCTGGCAAAAATTCTGCTGACATTCCGAGTAAGAGTCTGACGCACCTGGATTCTGTGAAGTGCTCATGCCAGCACCGTAGCCACTAAAGAAAAAAAAAATCATCGTTTTCTTTGCTCTCAGGGGGGCAAAAAATGGTTTTGTAACAGGCTGAGAAAGATTGTGCGGGCTGGGTAGTAGCATAGGCACAACACAGGGGTCCAAAAGTCCACCGGCCATCCATTCCAGGGTATGTGCCAGGATGCCCTCACCAGTGATCTCCAGCACCCATCCCGTCAAAGTATGCAGGGTTGGGTGGTGGTGGGGGAGGTGGGGGGAATGTCACCCTATTTGCAGGAGCTCACACACCACCAAGGGTGTATTCTGGGAGCCCATCAAAGGGGGAAGGATGCAAAAACGCATTCTCAAAGAAATAGAGCTCCTCATTTGGACATGCTTTAATGAGATGATCCTGGGAGCAATGGCTCCAGATGTGCTGCAGTGAGCTGCCCCTCCTTTCTGCTGATCAGCTAAATTGGTGACGTGAAGGCACAGAACGCCAGATGTGCTGGTGGCCCATTGGTGCTTCCACCGCAAGTAACTGAACCACTTTCACTGGAATTTACGTTACTGCTTGTCACAGAATCTTACAGCACAGAAGAAGGCCATTCGACCCATCCTGCCTGTGCCGGCTCTTTGAAAGAGCTATCCACGTCCCTACTCTTTCCCCATAACCGTGCAAATCTTTCCCCTTGAAGTATGAAGTATTTATCCAACTCCATTTTGAAAGTTACTACTGAATCTGCTTCCAACATCCTTTCAGGCAGCGCATTCCAGATCATAACAACTCGCTGCATTAAAAAAATTCTCATCACCCCTCTGGTTCATTTGCCAATCTGTGTCCTCTGGTTACCGACCCTCCTGCCAGTGGAAACAGCTTCTCCTTATTTATTCTATCAAAACCCTTCATAATGTTGAACGCCTCAATGAAATCTCCCCTTAACCTTCTTTGCGTAAAAGGAGAACAATCCCCAGCTTCTCTAATCTCTCCACATAACTCAAGTCCCGCATCCCTCTGCTTATAATGGTACTTCCTAGTCCACAGTGCCAAGTCAGCCAAGCAGCAGTCGAATGATTTGGCCACTGCAGGGCTCCCAGGATACGGTGCAATGCAGCAAAGTGCTCTGCAAGCAATCACACTGCTGTGCAGTTAACAGACTGCAGTGAGTGGCATACCAATTCCGGCCATTTTCGAGAAACCAGGTAATACGAATTCTAACGAAGAGCACAAAGAGAAAACTCATCAATCTCTTCTCCTCTTCTCCCAAAGGCAATGACCCATGAAGGAGGGCAGTTTTGTAGGTATCAGAAGGCCGCAGGAATTCCTCGGTGCATTATGCAATTCTGTAAGTGTTATTCTGCACTCGGAAGGCTATTCAACCACGACAGCAGCACGGCTGAGCCGTATCCCGTTCCTTGCCTGATGCCACGTGCACGTATTTCCAGCAGGGGTCACCAGTAAGAGATGAGGAGCGGGAACCCTGGGTGATTTAGATTCTCCCATCCCAAGCTTGGAGACACTGGGCTGGATTTTGAATGACCCGTGGAGTCGGGTTTGGAGGCGTGTGGGGGGTTAAAGTTGCAGATTCGGGGGTCCCGACCCCATCCCGACTCCATTCCACCTCCACGTAATTTTGACAAAATCAGTCGCAGGGTTCCCGACTCCGTCCCGCCTCCAAGAGGCGGGAGAGGCCATTAAAGCCCTTAACAAGCCCTAAATTGGCTCTGTAATGCCATTTTGAAACGTTTTAGCTAGTTTAACCCTTTTCCGACGTGAAGTACGCCTGATGTGAAACATGCCAGTGAAACCTGGCGGGAGCACAAGTGGATAGCTGACTATCAGCTGCAGGTCCACTATTACAATGGAGATGTGATGAAGGTAGTAGTAGTATTAGGTCTGAAAGTCGCCTCTGTGAGAGGACTTGGATGGAAAAAAAACTCTCTCTCTCTCTGCTGCTCATTTTGCATCCAGGTCCACTCACAGCAAAAGTCAGGCAGTCTCTGCAATGATGACATCATCAGAGGCGACTTTCAGAAGTTAAAATTGCATCATTCATCCACATTAATCTGCAGTCGGGGGGGGGTAAACACGAAATGCGGGTAACACGACCCCAACCCGACCCCAAGACAAAATCCAGCCCACTGAGGCGAATCACTAGCATCACCCGAGATAAAATCAACCACGTCAGACAAACGTGGAAAGTATGAGCCTCCTGGTCTGTACCACAGTGGGGTATATTTTCAGATTTTTTTAAAATGCAACTGAAATTGCAGTTACCCTGTGATCCATCGAAAGTGCTAAGGAACAATTTTAATTGCTTTTTTTTTTAAAGCTGAAAATATGCCCATTGTGGTACAGAAAAATAGAATTTACTTAGGAAACTGTGACCTAATATGACAAACTATCTCCCAACTCGAGTTCATTACCCCATCCCAGACTATGATGATTCTGAACCAAGTCCTGTTCATCCATCGCCCCTGTGCTCGCTGGCCTACATTGGTTCCCCGTCCAGCAACGCACTGATATTAAAATTCTCATCCTTCAAATCCCTCCATGGCTTTGCCCCCTCCCTATCTCTAGAACCTCCTCCAGCCCTAAACCTTCTGAGATCTCTGCGCTCCTCTAATTCTGGCCGCTTGCGCATCCCTGATTTTCTTTGCTCCGACACCCGATCCGTCAGCTGCGTAGGCCCCAAGGTCTGCTGTTCCCTCCCTACACCTCTCCACCTCTCTCTCCTCCTTCCGTCAAATGTCACAGGAGCGTTATCAGACAACATTTGAGACCCAGCCACCCAGGGAGATATTATGGCAGGTGACCAAAAGCTTGGTTAAAGAGGTAGGTTTTAAGGAACGTCTTAAAAGGAGAGAGAGGTATTCATTATCTTGTTTGTGCAACCCTGCTGTGTGCAAAATGTCTGTCCTGTGTGCCTACATAACAACGCTAACTGCATTTCAAAATAAATCATGAAGTATTTTGAGAGCTTTGTCAGAGACATGATCAAACACAGTATGAATGCAGCCATCACTTTATCAGTTGTCCTGCTGTATCTTCCTCAGTTTTTGTTTTGCTTACACAGATATCAAATAACAGCAAGTTTGGAAACCATGATAGCCATCTGATATGTTGCTGGATAATAACAACGTATTTGATGCCCACATTTTTCTAATGGTATGCGTATCTGCAGCTGGAACAATGCATTAGCTGGAGAGCTCTTTTCCGGCCAACACAGACACAATGGACCGAATGGCCTCCTTCTGTGCCATAAATTTCTGTGATTTCTATGATTACATAACGAGATATTCAAAAAGTACCTGGACCATAGGCAGATTGTTTCAGATATCAGTCGAGACTGTCAGATTGGAAAATTGTATAAATATTGAGCCAAAAAAGCTCATAGTTAAATTCGAGGTACATTTTTTTGTGTGTGTGTGCTCATTAAGGTGAGGGATGTTGGGAATGGAATACTTTTCCACTCTGGGCATTCAGGAGGTGAAATTCAACTTTGGCGTGGAGGGAAGATCGAGCAGTAGAAAATCGGCCGCCCATTCCACACCCCACACGATTTTCCATTGGCTTCAATGGAAAGGAGAATCTACCACCCGTTTTACGTCCCAACAATGTTGAATTTCAACCGCTCAGTGTCACCATCAATGGCTCCTGGGTCAGGTACAGCACAGGTGGTGTAAAGTTCTCTGTGCTCGCACCAAAAAATGAGCCGTAGAATCACACAGCACAGAAGGATCCCATTCGGCCCATCGTGCCTGTGCCGGCTCTCTGAAAGAGCTATCCAATTCGTCCCACTCCCTTGCTCTTTCCCCATAGCCCTGCAAATTTCTCATTTTCAAGTGCAGTAAACTCTTGTTTAAACGGCACTTTATCATCCGGAATACTTTAATAACCGGCAAAATAGATATATCTCAATACAAAACAACACCTCAATAACCGGTAATCTTGCCGATTCTACCATACATTTAACGGAACACTCTGTAGGTGAGTACCCAATTATACAGTACATTTCTTGATTTTTTATTTTTGTTTGTGTTAAAAATTGCCTTGGTAGGTATATCTCTCTGTTATCCAGAATTTTTCATCAACCGGTACCATCCTGGTCCCATAGGTGCCAGATAAGAAAGAGTTTACTGTATATATCCAATTCCCTTTTGAAAGTCAATACTGAATCTGCTTCCACCGCCCTTTCAGTCAATGCAATCCAGATCATGCGTAAACAAAAATCCTCATCACCCCCCTGGCTATTTTGCCAATTATCTTAAATATGTGTCCTCTGGATACCGAGAAACAGTTCCTGCCTATCTACTCTTATCAAAACCGTTCATAATTTTGAACTCTAGCAAATCTCCCCTTAACCTTCTCTGCTCCAAGGAAAACAATCCCAGCTTCTCTAGTCTCTGCACATAACTGAAGTCCCTCATCCCTGGTACCATTCTGGTAAATATCCTCTGCACCCTCTCCAAGGTCACACTCCCAGGTCTCAGAAAGGCCCCTCCTGCTTGTGCCTATGTAACCTGGCAGCATAAACAGAAACAAATTACAAGCCATTTTTCACTTCAAGAGGCCTTTGAACCTTTCACCCAAGCACAGATTTATTTCTGTAAGTAAACTAGCACAGTACAGTAAACATGCTTGGAATATTAGTTGTTTCTGGAGCTCCAACCCATCACCAGGCATGAGCCAGTTTGATTAACCTCTCTGCCGGGACACATAATTCCACTGAAATTCAAAGAAAAATCATTCACACAATTTGATTCTAACTATCACCCTGCGGATCTGCATTAATTCACGTCAAAAGGTGCATCATCACAGTTGTTCAGCACTGGCAATCAGTCATACAGAATGGGCAGAACATTAGTCCCTACAAGGGCAAGTTAGTTAGCAGTTGACAGGCACTAGAAAAACTTCTGCCTAGTAATTATTGAAATATTAATGCTGGCTTCGAGCACTTCCAGAAAAAGCCCACAACAGATGTTGAGTGCACTATAAATGCTTTTAGAGAAAATTAATACTTCAGCCTGCAGGAATGAATGATGGCACATAACTGAGACCTTTTTTTTTTTACACGTTATAGTGGATTATCTGCCTAATATTCAAAGGATATGCATCGCCATGAATTTAGATAGAAATCCCTTTGCGCACAATAGACTTTTTTTTTAATGCTGAGAAAACAGCAATTTCCTCATCGACCAATTCTACAAAGATCCCAGCATCGTATGGGATCTTGGATGAGAAAAGGGAAATAGAGGAAAAAGCGTCTGATGTACCAAAAAACACCTGATTTTACAATGGAAGCAGTGCACTTCACCAGAACCAAAGGCAGCAGCAGTGAACAGATCAAACGTTCGACAATTTCAGGAGCATGCTCTACATTACAATACATCTAAATGAAGAGGTCGTTTTCTCAGAATGTCTCAAATTATTGCTTTTAAACATTATTTTTGTAATATTGCCTGTGTTCTAGCCTGAAATTACATTGCCCAAAACATCCTTATATGACAAGAGGGTGGGATTGGCCAGTGCATGGACATCTTGTGGATGTCATCAATACTGGCGATACCAATGAACGCATTTGCAACATTCTCTCCTTTCTTCAGATGAAGGAGTCTACCCAGTTCTCTCTTTAGAAGCCTCTACATGAATATCTGGTTAGGAACATGGGAGCTTTTGGGCTAGCACGAGGTGAACAAATACTCCAAACTTGGATTATTCTACTTGAAGATGCACTTGAAGTGCCGTAACCTACAGGGCTACGGACCAAGAGCTGGAAAGTGGGATTAGGCTGGAGAGCTCTTTTTCGGCCGGCACAGACACAAATGGGCCAAATGGCCTCCTTCTGTGCCGTAAACTTCTATGATTCCAAAGGGTATGGTATTTCTGGGGCTTCCAGGATAAAGGTGGTGGTTGGAGGGGGGAGTTAATGAGAAGCAGCAGGCCAGGCCTGAAAAATTGAGGTGTGATGATGGATCAGTATTCTGGAGTTTCACTTGATCAAGTTTGGTGATCAGGGAGTACCTATGCAGAACTTTCCTGAGAAGATTGCATTTCTGGGGGTACCGGCCATGACGGGGGAGGGTATACATGTTTTCTGACATGAACCATGCCTCATGAATCAAATGGAGATTTTTTTTTTTAAATGGCATGTTTTCTCGTATCTTTCTTCCAATGGCCATTATTCAAGTAGCCGCCATGTGAGTTTACGCAGCGAATGTCAGCACACTAACCGACTATTGTGGGCATCAAGTTAAATCCTCACTAATCTCTCTTAAACACACACCACACACACAGACACTCAACCTCTACTGGAGTGCCTAGATATCTATCAACCGCACGAATCCTGGATGGTTTTTCCCTTCCATAGTGTGTGGACACCACGGCCAATGTTAATAGTCCATTGTCCACCCCAGCTGAGATCAGCTACCTCAACACAGAAAATGAATCAAACATGGGACGTTCCTGGTCTTGACGGCAGAGTATCACGTCACACAGTGCATTTACCTACTGAGCCATCGGAGAAGCCTTAAAAATGTATGTTTATTAAAAAAAAAACACAAGCATCCCAGATTATTTACCGGTTGTTTGCGTACAATGAATAAAACCACCGCCGGCTTTCGTTACTGCAGTTAATTTGCCATTGGGTATTTCATTAACTTTTTGCTAATTCATTAAAAGCACTGAGTGCAATTAATCATCGTAGCAAAACTCTGCTGTTAACGAAAGGTTCTGCACTAAAGCTGGAGACAAGCTATTAATGAGATGAGGTAAAAGCTCAGAGGGTGACTGTTTCGTTCTCACTCTTTGGAGTTTTAATTGGAATTCAAATGAAGTCTCCTCAAATTTCAGTCGAACAAGGGCTAGAGAAAATAAGACGATTTTTAAAAAATTCGTGAGGAGTATTTTGTTGTCTTTCGAATAAAATATTTTTTCTTCTCCCAGTCCTCTTTCTTGAGTCCCACCACCTCCATCTCCAGTTGGCCAAGATCCTCAGCAACTCGCTCTCAGACCTCTGCTAAAGCCACGCTGAATTAACTTCTAGGAGGAGAAAGGTAATTCTCTTTCCGCATGGAGATGCGTTTAACCTGCATTTGACATCCACCCACTATTGAGATTGTGAGGGTGGTGGGCATTAACCAATGCCCTTGCATTCGTGATGCAGTGTGTCTGGGCTACGTGTTGCATCAACATGGCAGAGAGGAATCTGATATGTACCGTACTTGCATATTGTTAACTGAACTCTGAACTCATCTAAAACTCTGCTGCCCATATCCTAACTCGCACCAAATCCCGTCCACCCATCACCCTTGTGCCCGCTTACCTAATTGGCTCCTGGTCCACCAATGTCTCAAATTTAAAATTCTCATCCATGTGTTCAAATCCCGCCATGGCCTCACCCCCCCGCCCCAGGCCCCCACACCACCACCGCATCTCTGTAACCTCCTCCAACATCAACAACAACTTGTATTATTATAGCATCTTTAACGTAGTAAAACGTCCTAAGGCACTTCACAGGAGTATTATAAGAAAAAAATTTGACACTAAAGCCACATAACGAGAAATTAGGGCAGGGAAAGAGGTAGGATTTCAGGAGCGTCTTAAAGGAGGAAAGAGAGGTAGCGAGGCGGAGAGGTTTAGGCAGGGAATTCTAGAGCTTGGGGCCTAGGCAACAGAAGGCAAGGCCACCAATGGTTGAGCGATTATAATCAGGGATGCTCAAGAGGGCAGAATTAGAGGAGCGCAGATATCTCCGGGGGGGGGTTGTGGGGCTGAAGGAGATTACAGAGATAGGGAGGGGCGAGGCCATGGAGGGATTTGAAAACAAGGATGAGAATTTTGAAATCGAGGTGCTGCTTAACCGGGAGCCAATGTAGGTCAGCAAGCACAGGGGTGATGGGTGAACGGGACTTGGTGCGAGTTAGGACACAGGCAGCCGAGTTTTGGATGACCTCAAGTTTACGTAGGATAGAATGTGGGAGGCCAGCTAGGAGTGCGTTGGAATAGTCAAGTCTAGAGGTAACAAAGGCATGGATGAGGGTTTCAGCAGCAGAAGAGCTGAGGTGGGGTGGAGAAGGGCGATGTTACGGAGGTGGAAACAGGCGGTCTTGGTTATGCCACGGATGTGTGGTCGGAAGCTCATTTCAGGGTCAAATATGACACCAAGGTTGCGAACAGTGTGGTTCAGCCTCAGCCAGATGCTAGGGAGAGGGATGGAGTCAGTAGCTAGGGAATGGAGTTTGTGGCGGGAACCAAAAACAATGGCTTCGGTCTTCTCAACCTTTAATTGGGAGAAAATTTCTGCTCATCCAGAACTGGATGTCAAGACCGTGGAGGGGTCGAGAGAAGTGGTAGTGAGGTAGAGCTGGGTGTCATCAGCGTACATGTGGAAACTGACGCTGTGTTTTCGGATGATGTCGCCAAGGGACAGCATGTAGATGAGAAATAGAAGGGGGCCAAGGATAGATCCAGCCCTACAGCTCTCCGAGAATTATACGTTCCTCCAATTCTGGACTCTTGAGCATCCACGACTTCCTTTGCCCCACCATTGGCGGCCGTGCCTTCAGCTGTCTCAGTCCTAAACTCTGGAATTCCCTCCCTAAAATGTCTCTCCACCTCTCTTCTCTTTTAAATCACTCCTTAAAACCTACCTCTTTGATCAAGCTTTTGGTCACCTGTCCTCATGGCTTTTCCTTTGGCTCCTGTGAAACGCCGTGGGACATTTTATTACGTTAAAGGCACAATATAAATGCAAGTTATTGATGTTGTTGTTGAATGCTAGATGGTCCCCTGATGGGCCTACACACAATCTTACATTGCACTTCTCTTATATTGGCTTGTTATTCTTTGACAGGACTATTCTAGAGGGTCTGGAAATAAACGCAGTTACAGTCCTCACCACTTATAGCAGGTTCGTTTGTGCGAACGCGATTTGCCAGGTGTACACGATGGCCGGTATAACGTTTGACAGACTGTATGGCAGGTGAGCACGACCTTTAATAAGATTTGCAGAACATGATATAAATCAACAAAGGCGTTTCTCTCAATCTCTGATCTCTCTCTGACTGACCTTACCCACTAGGGTGCGACCTGTTCGTCGGGGTTGGCATAATTTTCGGAAGAAACCTTTTAACTTTTCTTGGAGAACATCAGGGAAAAAAACAGCTTTCTTGTTTATCTTGCTAAGCCCAGCCTATGTGATCGAGGATTCCTTCCCATTCAGGATATTTATGGTTTTTGGATTAGCTTGTACTGATTATATCGCTATTGGGAACAGCAGTGTTGCACACACTGGGGAAGATTGCTTTGCTGATACAACTTCTTAAATTAATATTACTGCTACTATATTGAAATGGTCATTTTATTTTAACATTCAGAGGTAAGCACAGCTGTTTCTGCCCAAAATAAGCTTAAGACACGATAACAGGCAACTTTCAAATTGACGTTAATGCAAATGGATAATGGTGGTCGCTTTTTGGGCGATATAAACGACTGCCCGTTTTAAACATGGACGTTTTTTAAGTGGTGGGGACTGTATTTCCATCAATACGAGTGTTTATTCGGACATAACAGGATTTATGATTATTTTATGATGAACTGTGGTCAGGATTTGCCTGTTAAAAGAGAAAGCTACAGGTGATGCTGCACTGCCCCACAATCTGCAAATTTCCTCGAATTAAAAAAAAGTCAACCTGTTCTGGTCAGTAACTCCTGAAATAGGTAATGTCTGTTACTTTTGTTTACCCCTAGCGTTAATCAGCCAGACTCCAGTCTAGTCTAGCCTGTACTCTCAGTCATGGCAACACAACTGACTAACAACTCAAAGAGGTAAACAAATGGAACAAACTGAAACAACTACCTGACAGTGGCGCAGTGGACGTTTAGAACACCATAGTCTTGTTCTGTGTAGTAACTGCATCCAGCATTAATTCTACATTACAACAGTGACTACACTTCAAAAAGTACTTCATTGGCTGCAAAGCACTTTGGGTCATCCTGAAATTGTGAAAGGCGCTGTATTCTTTCTTTCTCAATGAAGGACAGTCCTTAGAGTTCTGGTAACCCCAGAAGGCAAATAAAAACAGAAAGTGGGATGTTGACAAATTTAGGTTGCATGGGAAGTATAGTAGAAGATGTCTTTTTATAACATAGGCATTAAACTTCAATGTCTTTTCCCTCATCAGAGCAGTTGATGGTCTTGAGGTCTCAGCTTGTCTCAGTTGGTAGCACTCTCACATCGAAGTCAGTAGGCTCCAGCACTAGAACACAGGCTGACATTTCAGTGCAGTATTAAGAGAGGGCTTCATTGTCAGAGGTGAAAGCCATTGAATGAGGCACTATACCAGGGTTCTGTCTGCCCTCTCAGATGGATGTAAAAGATCCCATGGCACTATTCGAAGATAAGCACAGAGTCCTGGCCAACATTCAATCCCCAGCCAACACCATCAAAAACAGGCTAACTGGGCATTCATCTCATTTATTGCTCGTGGGACCTTGCCGTGCGCAAATTGGTTGTTGTGTTGCCTACTTAATAACAGTGACTGCACTGCGGAAATCATTTACTGACTGTGGGCACTTGAGCATGTCCAGTGAATGTGAAAAGTCTGACAAAAAGGCAAGTTCATTCTTTTTTTCAGTTTTAAGGGGGAAATAACCAAAATGAATCGTAAGGATGATTGTTACTTGCACTCCTGGATGTGTCAGAAGTACTTTCTTAAACTGTTAGGTTTCAAATAAATCCAATGTGCATGGCTGCTCTGTAGAGCCTTACATTCATTCAGTCCATCAAGCTGTGTTGCGACATATTCAGGTTACAGTAGCCAAGAGAATCCCCTCTGGGCCACGTCCAATTTCTATTACTGTTATCAGTGTCTCCGGTTTCATACTAATTGTGAACCATCCTTTTGTCCCTTCGATCTCCTCTAAGCTATTCATGTTTCAGCGGAAAGTGAGAAAAGCAAAAAACAGAATTTGTAATTGGTCTAATCTCGTTACATGCAATCATGACATCAAGTCCTAGATGAGACTGAACTTTCTCGGGCTCAACGATGGCAAAACTGAAGACGTTCTGTTTTCTCTCGCCCGCACTTACAATACCTCTCCTCTAGCACCAACTTCATCAACCTTCCAATCTGCTTGCTCAGGCTGAGCCAAAGGGTGCACACACGAGTTGAGCTTCCTACCGCACACCTAGTCCGAGGCCAAGACGACCTTCTTCCCTTCGCTGCTGGAATCATCATCCAGAGCTTCATCACCGATGTTCTCCTCACCAGCCTCCATCTTTTACGATCTTCAGCCAATCGCCAACTCTCTGGCCCAAGTCCTCTCCCACGCAGAGTCCCACACACTTATCCGCTCGATTATTGGAAACTCCTTTGCTCCCTGTGCTCCAGTGAATTAACTTTGAGATCCTGCCCATGTTTTCAAATCCTTCCATGCCCTCGAGTCATCCTCTCCAGCTATGCATCCAAGCCTGCACCTTGCTTTCCTCTGACTTAGGATTACAGCTTGCTGTCCTCTCTACTCTACCACCAGAGGCCATTCTTTCAGCCAGTAGGCCCCTGTCCTCTGAAACTCTCCCCAAATCACTTTGCCTTACCACTCTTTTAGCAAAAGCCTTTTTTTACTGTGCTTTTGGTCTGTCACCTCCCAAATTCCTTTCCTTTCTGTTTTGCGTCTTGTGCCCTTTTTAAGCACTGTGAGACATTCCTCCACATGCAGTATTTAAGTGCACATTGTTGTATACGGAAACCTCCATTTGCACCTTGAATGCTTCATCAGCCGGTGACTTGGGCAAGGTGTGAAATGAATCGGTATTAATGAGCTGTAAATCAATAGGGACTAGATTAGTGTCAAGTGAAACTGTTTGGACAGTAACACGGTGGCATAGTGGTTAGCACTGGTGCCTCACAGCGCCAGGGACCCGGGTTCGAATCTGGCCTCGGGTGACTATCTGTGTGGAGTTTACACATTCTCCCCGTGTCTGCGTGGGTTTCCTCCGGGTGCTCCGGTTTCCTCCCACAGTCCAAAAATGTGCGGGTTAGGTTGATTTGGCTATGATAAATTGACCCTTAGTGTTAGGGGGGGATTAAATATGTGGGGTTACGGGGATAGGATGGGATATGTTAGGGGGAATTAAATATGTGGGGTTACGGGGATAGGGTGGGATATGTGTCGGTGCAGGCTCGATGGGGATTCTGTGTGAGAAAGCAGGGACAGGGTACTGGATTTGGATGATCAGCCATGATCGTATTGAATGGTGGAGCAGGCTCGATGGGCCGAATGGCCTACTCCTGCTCCTAGTTTCTATCATTCTATGACTCAGAACACATGGTTTTTGAACACCAAGAAGCAGTTCCAATGCAATTATATCTCCAAGAACTGTTTGCGGAAGAGAAACATGGAGAAAGGGCAATGGAATAGAAATTCTGCAGTGGGGTGAAAATCATGGCACTTTCCGCAGCTGTGGAATCCTGCAGGACTAGGGACCTGCGCCACAATCTCGTGACTGTGATCAGAAAACTTCCCCTGAATTGGCAATCTCACTAATAGAGGCCACAGTATAGCTAGTGTGAGAATTGGAAAAAATAGCACACAGGTGCACATAGTTGGAGCTTGACTCTGCATCTAACTGCTATAGGAGTGCTTGATACTGACACTGGGAGCACTGGGTGTTCCACTCCCTAATACTAACATCACTCAAATTGTTAAGTACACAAATGAGTCACAACATAATAAAAAGACTGCCTATTTGATTTCACTTTATATGGCATATTACATTCCAGAAATATGAACATCTATTCTGACAAGCTTGTTGCAAGACTGTGCCAGCTTTGCTGGGCCAAACATGCCAGCATTTTATGATTCAATAGTAAAGTTCTGATTTAACCTCAATTCCATTTTATCGCAAATGCAAAAACAAAATACTGCAGATGCTGGAAATCTGAAATAAAAACAGAAAATGCTGGAAATACTCAGCAGGTCAGGGAGCATCTGTAGAGAGAGGAACGGAGTTAACGGCCGCAATTTTATCAATGGAGGCGGGTTGGGTGCGGATCAGGTGGTTTACGGCTTCCAGTCCCGCCCCCAGCTGCATCCGGCCCACAGATGTGATTTTACGTTGATTGACCTTGTTAAGCCCGCCCTGCGGGCTTGCCAGCCAATTAAGAGGAAGCCGATCAGATAGAAACATAGAAAAATAGGAGCAGGAGTAGGCCATTCGGCCCTTCGAGCCTGCTCCGCCATTCAATATGATCATGGCTGATCCTCTATCTCAATACCGTATTCCCGCTCACTCCCCATACCCCTTGATGCCTTTTGTGTCTAGAAATCTATCTATCTCCTTCTTAAATATATTCAGTGACTTGGCCTCCACAGCCTTACATTTGATGACGCGTCATCTGCCGGTTTTCTTAAAGGGACCACGCACAATATTTTTTAGACAGTTAATTTCTCAGTGTTTGACAGCATTGAGGTGCTGCAAACACTGACAATCACTGCACAAAGGTGAGCTCTTGCACCCAGGCTCTCCAATGACTCCCTCCATAGGCTGGAATAGATGGCAGCTGCAGGTGAGGTGACAGAAGCGATCTGTCACAGGTGAGAGAGGTTCTCCCAATGAGGTGGCACTGGACATGGATTTCAAAACTTGTAACCTAAAGAAATGTGTAAGTGTATTAAAAATGCATTTCCCAACATTTTCTTACCTCTGAGACTCACCATGTGCAACATTGGATCCTTCACACCACTTCTGCAGCTGTCATCAATCCAGAAACATTACAGCAGACTCACAACACACCACACTTACCTGGCGTGGTGTCCGGACGTTGGGAAACCCGAGGCAGAAGTGGCAAAATTCAAAAATAGCCTGTCAACTACTAGCAACTACCTGATAATAGGCAGGTAATTGCCTTTAATCCTCTTCCCGCCGCTAGGTGTCGGGTCCATGCGCAAATCAGGGACCCGACACTTGGGAAAATTGTTTGGAGGCAGGTAGACGGCGGGATCGCAACCCGCCATCAATCAAAACGATTTTATCCTTTGACCCGCCTCCAAACCCGCCCTCTGAGCGCCAGCAAAATCCAGCCCAACGTTTCAGGTCGATGACCCTTCGTCAGAACTGGAAAAAGTTAGAGATGTAACAGATTTTTAAGCAAGTGCAGGGGCAGGGAAAGGGAGGATGGGAGGAAAGGACAAAAAGGAAGGTCTGTGATAGGATGGAAGGCAGGAGAGATTAAAAGACAAAAGGGATGATGGTGCAAGGCAAAGGGGGATGGTAATGGGACAAGTTAAGAAACAAAAGATGACTCTAGATGAGGTGTAAATGGCAATGGCAGAATCATCAACAGCTGCCATGTGAGAGAAAAATAAAGAAAAGAGAAAAAAAAAATAGGGGCCGAGGTTATGATCTGAAATTGTTGAACTCGATGTTGAGTCCAGAAGGCTGTAAAGTGTCTAATCGAAATATGAGGTGCTGTTCCTCGCGCTTACGTTGAGCGTTTTACGTTGAGCGGCCATTTTATAGCACCATTTTTAAATTGAGTTTTCTATTGCCTTTTTTAGATTCTTTGTAATATTGGGCAGAAGACCTGCTCTCAGGCTTTTGCCAGTGGTGTAGGGTTCTTATTTTAAACTAGTTTTAGGATTCAACAACATCCAATTTTGGATGAGCAATGAATTGCACTCTAACTGATGGCTGAGTCATCGGTCAGGGTGGTCCAGGACAATCAGGTCTGAATATAATATAGTGAAATCTTCTTGAGTGGCTATCTAACTTCTTTGTGTTCTTGTTCTCTCTCTCTCTCTCTCTCCCCACTCTTCCCATCCCAAGTGAGCCCTTTTATAGGCTGAACAAAATGAAGGAGAACGACAGGTAAAAATCAAAAGTCATGTTTGCTGATTCCTATCATAAATAAACTTCAGTGGGTTTAATATACATATTTTAATAGGAACTGAACATTGGCATTAGCATATTCAGACCTTAATGCCGTCCCCCTCTTTCTGTCCATTTCTCTTATTCATTTTCCAATTAATTCTCCTCTATTTCACAGCTGATCTTTACCCCAATGTTATATCTAATGTCCTTTTGCTGCCTCACTTTGTACATCATCCAACATTTCTTCACCTTTTTATTGCTTTTTACAAAATATTCAGTCTATTAAAACCAGTAATTGCTTCTTGACTGTTGCCTGTTGTTTCCCCTCCCCCAAGTCAATCCTTATAAGGGCTTGCTTTTCTTTCAATTTCTAGTTCCAACAAAGGGCCTACTCTTGAAATGTTCTATTTTTATTTCAGATTTCCAGCATTTGCAATTCAATTTTAACAGTGTGTTTGGAGCTTAGCAGAAACAAGAGAGGAAAGCTCAGAGAAGCACTTACCACAGCACTTACCAAAATGGGGATGGACGAGAAATGTTTGCAAAAGAGAGAAGGGGTGGGAGAGGGATCACCTATCAGAAGAGAACATTTTTTTTTGTATCCTATCCAGGTTGCAAGAGTATTAGAACTGACTCCCTAGACAGGGGAGGAATCTTGGACAGGCTTGAGTTGATACCGAGTTGAGAAAAGCAGTGTTTGGCTCAAAAGAGGAAAGCACATTTCTTGAAGTCTACTTCAGCAATTGAGGAAATGTTAAGGGGGAAAAATTGGGTTGATTTGCGCCTCTTGTTAGCGCCCCCGGTAGCCAGTAGCGCCCTGCGGTGCTGTGCCACCGGTGATGACATCATCACCGTGCGCAGCGTCCCTCTCGTGCCCCGGCCGCAACCTTCGGTCGCGCCCCCTGACCGACCGGCGGACGATATGTCCGACAGGGTCAGGGTGGCGTTTTTGCAGCCACGGTGGTGCTAATTAAAGGGCAGGTGTCGGGCTGCCATTTTTTTTTGGCCGACTGCCAGCACCTGCCCCCTTCCCCTTTTTTCTTCGGGGTGCCGGCTGCAATCGCTCAGCCCGGCAGCCTTCTCGAGTGCCGGGCTGTTTTCCCGGCACCCCGCTCCCCGGTGGTCCAGCAGGGCCCTGGGGCACGCAGCGCTAGGTCCCTCCCCTTTAATCAGGGGAGGGATGCCCGCAATGCGCTACGTGCAACAAGGGGGCGCCACCAAATTTCTCCCCCTAAGAGTTTCATATGAAGTCGGAAGAAATAGCAGCCCCTTGAACGTTGATGGATGAAGAAGGACTAAAGGTGTCGCCATCAAAGTTAGCAGCTGTTGCTTCGGCTTGCGAGATTTACCAAGAAAAATATATTTTGGAAAAATTGAAAGAAACCAGATTTCCCGCCACTCCTTGAAGGAGATGAAGATCAAGATGCCGTGATCAGCCACTGCACTGCGAGAGGATGGAAGAGGAAGACTGTGCTTGTTGAGCGTGTGTCATCTGAGGAAGTTAATGAATGTCTGCTTGCGCATACACCATCCGGATGGAAGAGAGGTGGAAAGGAAGCTTCTCAAAAGTTACAAGAGACAACCTTGGCAAGGAACCATGAACAGCAGCTGGTGGAAAGGCTGGAAGGCAATGAAATTGCAATTAGCAGTTCCTATTGTGGATTAACAGAAATTAAGAGAATACATGGAGTTGTATCAGGATGTCTCTGACTCAACAAGCCGACAGGTCCAATAGGTAGATTTTTAGGAGACAGCAGCAGAATAGCAGCCCGACTGAAGTAAATGGGAAAGAGTGAGAAAGGGGTGAAAGGTGGGGAAAGAGAAAGCAACAAGTACTATCCCAGGCAATCCAAATTTCTACCACAAAAAAGGTTGTCCTAAGCACTCGGGTGTAGGGAGTAGCATTATAACATAAGAACATAAGAAAATAAGAAATAGGAGCAGGAGTAGGCCATTCGGCCCCTCAAACCTGCTCTGCCATTCAATAAGGTCATGGCTGATCTGACCTTGGCCTCGACTCCACTTTCCCGCCCGCGCCCCATAACCCTTGACTCCCCTGTTTTTCAAAAATCTGTCTATCTCCGCCTTTAATATATTCACTGACTTAGCCTCCACAGCTCTCTGGGGTAGAGAATTCCAAAGATTCACGACCCTCTGAGAGAAGAAATTCCTCCTCATCTCCGTTTTAAATGGGCGACCCTTTATTCTGAAACTATGCCCCCTCGTTCTAGGGTCGCCCACGAGGTTGTAGATGATATGAAACTTGGCAACATAATAGTGATGAGGATAGTTGTAGACTTCAGGATGACATATGGTGAAATGAGCAGAAGCATGGCAGATGGGGTTCAATGCGGAGAAGTGTGAAGCGATGCACTCTGGGAGGAATATGGAAAGACAGCATATTATAAGTGGCACGATTTTGAAAAGTGTAGATGAGCAAAGACACCTTGCTGTCAATATACACGAATCCCTAAAGGTGGCACGGCAAGTTGATAAGGTGGTTAAAAAAGCATACGAGTTACTTGGGTTTCTAAGTAGAGACATGGGGGATAAATTTGTGTGTTTAGTGCCACATGTTAGCGCCACAAGATGGCGCTAACACGGCGCTCAGAGCTCTACCGCCAGCTGATGCCGGTTCCAGTGCCGCACAGCCTTATCCGTCCTGCTGGTAGTGCTGCCAGTAAACTCGATCGCCAGGGACATCGCAATCACGGAGTTCATTACGTCAGTGAGTGTGCAACGCTCACTTGACGCCCGATCTCCCAACTTCATTTTGGCCACTGAACTTACCGGCTGGAGAAAGCAACGACAGGTTGAGGTGGCGGCAGCAGCAGGGAGCCGGCTCCAGCGACGCTATTTAAAGGGATCCTCACCAATCACTCGCACCTGACAAGTTCGTGAAGTTTGAGTGGCTGTGTGCTAATTCCTGCTACTGCAATAGTTTTCCTTAGTCATTTCAAGATTCTTTAGTATCAGGGAGTGTTCTGGCAAGTACAAAACGCCCTCATTATTTTTGAAACGCTTCAAACTACAACACTTGCTAAAAGTCATGGGGGCTGTGCTGGCAGTCGACCTCGCCCTCCAGGATCTACGGTGGAGGGTGCGAGAAAGATGGGAACATGTGTGCAGAGGGAAGAGGAGGGCCATCAGGGCTCTCAACAGGAGCCACCTCGGATCTTCCGAGCTCACTTCTCCTACGTTCAATTAAGCAAGGAGCAGTGTATTAGGAGGCTTCGCTTCACCAAGGAGGTGATCACAGTACTCTGCCACCTCTTGCAACCAGACCTCCAGCCTCAGATCAGGGTGACTACAGCTCTCTCAGTGACAGTCAAGGTCACTGTCGCCCTCAATTTCTTCACCAGTGGATCCTTCCAGTCTGCAGCAGGAGACATAGCTAACATCTCACAGTTCACCATCCATCGCTGCATCTGGGAGGTCACAGAGCCTCTCTACAGTAGGAGAAGAGACTACATTGGCTTCCCCTCACCAGAGAGAAGCAGGACGAGCATGCATGTGGCTTTGCCAGGATAGCAGGCTTCCCCATGGTGCAGGGCGCGATTGACTGCACCCATGTGGCTTTGCAGGCACAGTGTAACAATCCTGGAGATCTTCCGTAACCGCAAAGGCTACCACTCATTTAATGTGCAGTTGGTGTGCGACCACACACAGCGAATCCTCAATATGAATGCCTGCTATCCTGGCAGCAGCCACGATGCCTTCATCCTGCACCAGACAGGTGTACCAGCACTCTTTCAGCCACCACATCAAGCTCGAGGGTGGCTGCTCGGAGACAAGGGCTATCTGCTCTGTACCTGGCTGATGACTCCCCTCCGCAACCCCAACACTCGTTCCCAGCCCTCATATAATGAGAGCCATGCTGCCACCAGGAACATCATCGAGAAGACCATCGGCCTAATGAAGCAATGGTTTCACTGCCTTGACCGCTCGGGAGGAGCCCTCCAGTACTCGCCAGAGCGGGTGTCCCATTTTGTGGTGGTCTGCTGCATGCTCCACAACTTGGCCATCATGAGGGCGCAGCCCGTACCACCAGGGATTGTGGGACCACCTCAGGAGCAGGACTAGGGAGAGGAGGAGGGGGAGGAGGAAGTGGGCGAGGAGGAGGACGAAGAGGAGGAGGAACTGGAGGGAGGGCGGAGGCAGCGAGACAATCGGCCTTCCAGACGGGCTGTCCGTGACCAGCTCATCAGACTGCGATTCGAATGAATGAAACCCCAGATCCCCGTTGCTCACCACATCTCCATCATACCATCCCTGTCTCACGCCATATCACAGCGTCCTCCTGGGCGCAAAGGTGAAATGAGAGAGACCACAATATAGTTCAAACGCCATTAATGAATTTATCTATAAACATATCACATGAATTCTAATAACTAATGACCCTTGTGCCTACCATAGTTGAATAGCTGTCATTGTGTGCAAGGTGTGAGATGTGTGTGTGAGTGTTGCTAGGTAGAGATTGTTTGTGGGTGAGTGCTGGGGGTGTGGTGCATTGAGCAGTGTGTGAAGCTTGTGGTACAGTTGGTGGTATGTAGCATTTGTTGATGCCTTCACTCATCCTGACCACCCATGTGAGCTCGTTAAACTTCCTCCTGCACTGGGTGTGGGAGCTGGGGTCCACAGTGCTGCCTGTGACGTGGTGTGCCACCTCCCTCCACATTGCCCGGTAGACTTGTGGCAAGGGCCTCCGGCCAGTTGGTATAGGACCACCCGCCTTCTCTCCACCGCTAAAACCAAAGCTTCCTCGGAAAACCTCCGGGCTCTCTCCCTGGGGCAGCGATCTGCCATCAGCATTTGTAAATAAATGTTCCTTCTCCTTGTCCTTCTTCTTATGGTTGTTGAGGCAGCTGCACACCCAACAATGCTGAGAATGAGGTGCTGCAGCATCAATGGTCCTCCCCTTTAAGGAGTGAAAAAAGCCGGTGGCAATCATTACTTGCGTTTAGACTACACCTGATATTGGTCCATCTTTTCAGTGCACCGCCAATGAGCTTGGGGTTTTAGATGAGAATCATGGCTCCAATCATATTAATGAGGAGTGAGGGCGAATTTTGCGTGCAGTCTAGATGATTTTCAAATGGCGCTACTTAACCATTTTTAGTCTAAACACCTCCCATTCCTTGGCTATAACGAATTTCTAGCCCATAGAATATAAAAGCAAAGAGATCATGCTAGAACTTTATCAATCACTGGTTAGGCCTCAGCTGAAGCATTGTGGACAATTCTGGGCGCCACACTTCAGGAAAGATGTAAAGGCCTTAGAAAGGGTACAGAGGAGGTTTACCAGGATGTTACCAGGGATGAGGGGCTTCAGTTATAAGGAGAGGTTGAAAAAGTCAGGACTGTTCTCCCCGGAACAGAGAAGGTTAAGAGGTGACCTAATAGAGGTTTTCAAGATGATGAGAGGTTTTGATAGAGTAGAGAGAGAAAAACTATTCCCTCTGACGAGTGGGGCAATAACCAGAGGTCATAGATCTAAAATCACTGGCAAAAGATCTAGAGGGGAGATGAGAAATGTTTTCACTCAGAGAGTTGTGGGGATCTGGAATGCTCGACCTGAAAAGGTGGTGGAAGCTGATTCCATCAATAATTTTAAAGGGAGTTGGACAGGTACTGGAGGATGAGGAACTTACAGGGTTACGGACAAAAAGCAGGGGGTGTAGGACTAAGCACGTCTGCTCTTTCAAAGATCCAGCACAGGCACGACGGGCCGAATGGCCTCCTTCTGTGCTGTATGTTTCTATGATTCTGAGTGGGTTGCTAAACGACTTTTTGTTACTATCTTTCGCTCTCTCCCTCCATCTCACTCACTTGAACTTTACTGTTCCTTCTCCCAGCCCTTGTGGCTGCTCAGCTTTTCATCCAGCTTTCCTCCCTGCTCTACTTCCCTTTAATTCATTTTATGGAGGCTGTGCGTTCAGCTGCCTCGGCCCTAAGCTCTGGAATTCCCTCCCTACCCCTCTCTCCTGCTTTAAGACGCCCCTTAAAACCTTCCTCTTTGGTTGGTCACCTGTCCTAATGTGGCTTGATGCCAAATTTTGTTTGACAACACTCCTGCCAAGCGCCTTGGGACTTTTCAACTACATTAAAGGCTCTATAAAGGCTCCAACGCTGTTGATGTTGTTCCTGTTCAAGGATATTGTAATAAAATGTCGTTCAACAGCTGTTCTGTGCCAATGCATCCCATCCTGTGCTGTACTTTATGTCTGCAACCTATCAAATATTTTGAGGTGATTACACAATGTGCTGGCAGGCTGTTAAACTGGTGAGTGGTCAGCATTTCTGTTACAATGAACTTAAAAACACTTAGAACATCACTGACCAGTAACTGTGCAAGCAAGTGAAGGCAGCAGCCTATGTACTTTGGAGGGGCCTATTTCCGAGTAACTTATTCCCAATTCATTAATGTGGAATTAGTGTCTTCTGAAGTGCATTTTGTTCAAAGTGACACTGCACGGGTGCCTGTGATGCTGGAGTATCTTGTGTCATAAAGGGAAGCTTCTGCGGCTTTACCTTGTGCGTTCACACTAGAGAGCACAGGAGCTATCCATAAAATGCCAGACACACTTAAACATTAATTATGCGACCTTCAGAATGGAATGCTCGATATACTCTGACAACCAAGTAACCAGAAGACTCCTCAATACAGGCTTTTATTCCTTACAGGTCCTCACGTCCACACTCAGTCCACTTTTTTTTTAATTAAGAAGATCTGCCTGGCAGCAGTGCCGTCTGGTTCGGTTCAACCTTCAGTCATTATGCTGTTTCTGACAAACATTGCTATTTGCTTGTCGGGCGCACAAGGGCAGCCTCATTTTTTTTTCATGGATTCAGGGACGAATAGGCTAGAATGAGCGTGACAGCTATTGTAAGTGCTGAGGATAGACAGAAGGCATCTCTTTGCACGGTCAATAATCAATGCACATTGTATGTGTTATTTTCCCAGCCCAATCTTGCCCTTTACTCCTCGAAATGAAAAGGCCCCACAGTCTACGTTGCTGGAATAGCTGCTCACCAATGTCAACAAAACACTATTTAAAACACTGATGTCCATTCAATCAGCGAGAAGAAAAGAAGTGGAGACATAACAAATGCAAAGACGTTGCTACTTGGGATTCAGGCCTCGGTTTGCCAACTCTGGTTGCTTGCATTTCTGGAGGTTTGGTCACGTGATGTTCTGACCACGTGACGGCTGATCCCCTGACATCGGATCACTTAACCTCTACCCCTGTTAATGGATTTACCTTATAACGGTTGGGTCACCTGTAGTTGAGAACCTTTATTCATGGTCTCGCGCCAGCAGCTGGTGTGCGACAAGTTCCAAGAACCAGGAGGCCCACCGTGAGCAGGCGAAGATGGGAAACCGAGGGCGGGGAAAAGGGAAAACCATTCTCTCCATCTTTCCCCCCACCTGCCCCCCGAGCACACATTCCCCATCTTTCTCTCCGAGCCCCCATTCCCCAGTCTCCATCTCTCTCTCTCTGAGCCCCCATTCCCCAGTCTCCATCTCTCTCTCCGAGCCCCCATTCCCCAGTCTCCATCTCTCTCTCCGAGCCCCCATTCCCCAGTCTCCATCTCTCTCTCTGAGCCCCCATTCCCCAGTCTCCATCTCTCTCTCTCTCTGAGCCCCCATTCCCCAGTCTCCATCTCTCTCTCCGAGCCCCCATTCCCCAGTCTCCATCTCTCTCTCCGAGCCCCCATTCCCCAGTCTCCATCTCTCTCTCTCTGAGCCCCCATTCCCCAGTCTCCATCTCTCTCTCCAAGCTCCCATTCCCCAGTCTCCATCTCTCTCTCCGAGCCCCCATTCCCCAGTCTCCATCTCTCCCTCCCTGAGCCCCCATTCCCCAGTCTCCATCTCTCTCTGAACCCCCATTCCCCAGTCTCCATCTCTCTCTCCGAGCCCCCATTCCCCAGTCTCCATCTCTCTCTCCGAGCCCCCATTCCCCAGTCTCCATCTCTCCCTCCCTGAGCCCCCATTCCCCAGTCTCCATCTCTCTCTCTCGGAGCTCCCATTCCCCAGTCTCCATCTCTCTCTCTCAGAGCTCCCATTCCCCAGTCTCCATCTCTTCGCCCCCATTCCCCAGTCTCCATCTCTCTCTCCGAGCCCCCATTCCCCAGATTCCATCTCTCTCTCCGAGCCCCCATTTCCCAGTCTCCATCTCTCCCTCCCTGAGCCCCCATTCCCCAGTCTCTATTTCTTCCCCCCCGCACCCATTCCCCAGTCTCCATCTCTCCCTCCCTGAGCCCCCATCCCCCAGTCTCCATCTCTCTCTCCGAGCCCCCATTCCCCAGTCTCCATCTCGCCCTCCCTGAGCCCCCATTCCCCAGTCTCCATCTCTCTCTCCGAGCCCCCATTCCCCAGTCTCCATCTCTCACTCCGAGCCCCCATTCCCCAGTCTCCATCTCTCTCTCCAAGCCCCCATTTCCCAGTCTCCATCTCTCTCTCTGAGCACCCATTCCCCAGTCTCCATCTCTTTCTCCGAGACCCCATTCCCCAGTCTCCATTTCTCTCTCCGAGCACCCATTCCCCAGTCTCCATCTCTTTCTCCGAGACCCCATTCCCCAGTCTCTATCCCCCCAACTCTTGTAGTCACCCGATTACAGAATGCCCTGATTTCAGAGCTACACCGCCCCCCCCCCCCCCCACCCCCCAGCTGATCGCGGCTCTCTGCAGGTGGCGGCTCTGAGCAGTAGCCAGTGACGAGCTATAATGAAAAGGCTATGAATGTATTCTGTTTAAAATGAGTGCACAGTAGTGGTAATGTAGGGCACAGTATCAATCAAGAAATTAGAAGTGCATGTAACAAGGGCAATACGGTAATCATGGGGGACTTTAATCTACATATTGACTGGGCAAATCAAATTACCACTAATGGTGTGGAGGACGAATTCTTGGAATGCATGCGAGATGGTTTCCTGGATCAGTATGCGGAGGAACCAACCAGGGAACAGGCTATTCTGGATCTGGTACTGTGTAATGAGAAAGGGCTAATCAATAATCTTGTGGTAAAGGGGCCTTTAGGGACAAGTGGCCATAATATGATTGAATTTTACATTAAGTTTGAGAGTGATGTAGTCCAATCTGAAACTAGGGTCTTCAATCTAAACAGAGGAAACTACAAGGGTATGAGGGACAAGTTGGCCATGGTAGGTTGAGAGACTACACTAAAAGGTATGAAGATGGACATACAATGGCTAACATTCAAGGAAATAATGCATAATTTGCTACAAACATATATTCCTCTAGCGCATAAAAACTCAAAAGGAAAAGTGATCCAACCATGGCTAACAAAATAAATTAAAGCTAGTATTAAGTCAAAGGAGGAAGCTTATAAAGTTGCCAGAAAAAGCGGTCAGCCTGAGGATTGAGATCTTTTTAGAAATCAACAAAGGGGGACCAAGAAATTGATAAAGAAAGGGAAAATGGAATATGAGCACAAACTAGCAAAAAATATAAAAATGGATTGTAAAAGCTTCTATAGGTATGTGAAAAGGAAAAGACTGGCAAAGGGAAATGTAGGTCCTTTACAGTCAGAGACGGGAGAATTTATAATGGGGAATGAGGAAATGGCAGAGAAATTAAATAGATACTTTGTTTCTGTCTTCACGGAGGAAGACACAAAAAACCTCCCAGAAATATGAGAAAACCAAGGGTGTGGCGAGAATGAGGAACTTAAAGAAATTATTAGTACAAAAACAGTACTAGCAAAATTAATGGGACTAAAAGTCAATAAATCCCAAGGACCGGATGACCTACATCCAAGAGTTTTGAAAGAGGTGGCCATTGGGATCGTGGACGCATTGGTTGTCATCTTCCAAAATTCTATAGATTCTGGAACGGTTCCTGCAGATTGGAGGATAGCAAATGTAACCCCGCTATTTAAGAAAGGAGGGAGAGAGAAAACGGGGAACTACAGACCTGTTAGCCTCACATCAGTAGTTGGGAAAATGCTGGAATCTATTATAAAGGATGCAATAACTGGGCACTTAGAAACTAATAGTAAGATTGGGCAGAGTCAACATGGATTTATGAAAGGGAAATCCTGTTTGACAAACCTATTGGAATTCTTTGAGGATGTAACTAGTGGAGTAGACAAAGGTAGATGTGGTGTATCTGGATTTTCAGAAGGCCTTCGATAAGGTCCCACACAAGAGGTTGGTGAACAAAATTAGGGCACATGGAATTGGGGGTAATAAACTAGCATGGATTGAGAATTGGTTAACAGTAGAAAACAAAGAGTAGGGATAAACGGGTCTTTTTCAGGATAGCAGGCTTTGACTAGTGGGGTACCACAAGGATCGGTGCTTGGGCCCCAGCTATTCACAATCTATATCAAAGATTTGGATGAGGGGACTAAATGTAACATTTCCAAATTTGCTGATGATGCAAAGCTAGGTGGCAGTGTCAGTTGTGAAGAAGATGTGAAGAGGCTTCAAGGGGACCTCGACAGGCTCAGTGAGTGGGCGAGAACATGGCAGATGGAATATAATGTGGATAACTGTGAAGTTATCCACTTTGGTAGAAAAAACAGAAAGGCAGAGTATTTCCTAAATGGTGAAAGATTGGGGAATGTAGATGCTCAAAAGGACCTGGGTGTCCTTGTACATCAGTCACTGAAAGTGAATGTGCAGGTGCAGCAAGCCATTAGGAAGGCAAATGATATGCTGGCCTTCATTACAAGAGGATTTGAGTACAGGAGTAAAGAAGTCTTACTCCAATTATATAGGGTCTTGGTGAGACCACACCTGGAGTACTGTGTACAATTTTGGTCTCCTTACCTAAGGAAGGGTATACTTGCCATAGAGGGAGTGCAACGAAGGTTCACGAGATTGATTCCTGGGATGGCGGGACTGTCGTATGAGAAGAGATTGAGTAAACTAGGCCTGTATTCTCTTGAATTCAGAAGAATGAGAGGGGATGTCATTGAAGCATACAAAATTATTACAGGGCTTGATAGGGTGGATGCTGGGAGAATGTTTCCCTTGGCTGGAGAGTCTAGAACCAGGGGCCACAGCCTCAGGATAAAGGGTAGGCCATTCAGGACTGAGATGAGAAGAAATTTCTTCACACAGAGGGTGGTGAATCTTTGGAACTCTCTACCCCAGAGGGCTGTGGAGGCTCAGTCATTGGGTAGATTCAAAACAGAAGTTGATAGATTTCTGACTAGTAAGGGCATCAAGGGATATGGCGATAGGGCCGGTGAATGGAGTTGAGGCAGAAGATCAGCCATGATCTCATTGAATGGCGGAGCAGGCTCGAAGGGCCGAATGGCCTACTCCTGCTCCTATTTCTTATGTTATGTTCTTAACCTCGTTCTGACTCCTGGCGCCAGGCTAATAGTTAGTAATTATCTACAGTACCTCACAGAGTCTTTGTTGTTCATGTGAGCACACTGCGGCGGGAAATTTAAATCACTGATCTCCCTGGCTTCTGGAAGCTGGGACAGGAACCCTCGATTCCGGGAAACTCCCGGTCATTCCGGGAGGGTTGGGAACCCTATTCAGGCCTGAAATACTAACTGAACTGTATGAAGATGTTACAGAAGCAATTCACAATTTCTGTGTGATTTAAAAATACTCAGGTATTCTATGTCAATTGGTATTGACGGTACTCTTGCTACTAATCTCACTCTATCTCCGAGCCCCCGTTCCCCAGTCTCCATCTCAGGGGGGTTATCCCTAATGTCCTGGCCTATATTTATCCCTCAATCAACATTACTAAAAAACAGATCATCTGGTCATTAACGCATTGCTGTTTGTGGGAGCTTGCTGTGCACAGATTGGCTCTTGCATTTCCTACATTACAACAGTGACTACAATTCAAAAAGTACTTCATTGGCTGGAAAGCGCTTTGGGTTGTCCGGTGGGCGCGAAAGGCACTATATAAATGCAAGTCTTTCTTTTTCTTAATTTTTGCTTTTGCGTCTATGGTCTGCTCTTTGTTTTCCATTTCTGGTTTTTTTCTCTTTGTAATATTTCTTTCTCAACCCCTCCACTGTCTCTGATTTGTCACGCTGCCTGTCCTACATCCAGTATTAGGTGAAAAGAAATTTCCTCCAATTAAATATTGGGAAGGCCGAAGCCATTGTTTTCGCTCCTCGCCACAAACCCCGTTCCCTAGCCGCCGACTCCATCCCTCTCCCTGGCAAATGTCTGAGGCTGAACCAGACTGTTCGCAACCTTGCTGTCGTAAATTGACCCTGAGCTGAGCTTTCCGACCACATATCCTCTCCATCACAAAGACCGCCTATTTCCACCTCTGCAACATCGCCCGTCTCCGCTCCTGCCTCAGCTCATCTGCTGCTGAAACCCTCATCCATGCCTCTATTACCTCTAGACTCGACTATTCCAATGCTCTCCTGGCTGGCCTCCCACCTTGCAGCCTCTGTAAACTTCAGCTCATCCAAAACTCTGCTGCCCGTATCCTAACTCGCGCCAAGTCCTGTTCACCCATCATCCATGTGCTCGTTGACCTACATTGGCTCCCGGTCCAGCAATGCCTCGATTTAAAAATTTGCCTCCTTGTTTTCAAATCCCTCCATGGCCTCGCCCCTCCCTATCTCTGTAACCTCCTCCATCCCTACAACCCTCCGGGATCTCTGCACTCCTCCAATTCTGCCCTCTTGAGCATCCCCGATTTTAATCGCTCCACCATTGGTGACCATGCCTTCTGATGCCAAGGCCCTAAGCTCTGGAACTCCCTCCCTAAACCTCTCTGCCTCTACACCTCTCTCTCCTCCTTTACGACGCTCCTTAAAACCTACCTCTTTGACCAAGCTTTTGGTCACCTGTCCTAATATCTCCTTATGTGGTTCGGTGTCAAATTTTGTTTGATTATCTCTCCTGTGAAGCACCTTGGGACGTTTTATTATGTTAAAGGTGCTATATAAATACAAGTTGTTGTTGTTTGTACCTTCCAATGGGTGGCATAGTGTGTTGGTGAAGGGAGCCATGAAGGGCTTTGGCTCAATTTACCAGTCATGAACAGAGTCAAATGTGGCTTGTCATGTTCAGCGGTTCCCTTATTATGCACTATCTGTTCACACCACCTACTTTGAGCTCATTATCTACAAGGTTGCTCCCATCATGTCCCCAAAATGTTAACCTTCTCACTAAATACTTTCATTTGAACTACGTGCTCACTCCGATTTCAGTAGCATCTGAAGATGTGATTAACTTTTGTTTTCCTTCACCATGTGTCATCTCTCTGGTGAAAGACTTGGTAACAAGGGGGTCATCAGCTTACAAACAGCACTAGAAGCATAAAAGGAACTTATTTTGTACACAAAGCGTCACAAAAGTACAAAATACATTACCACAACTGTGATTGAAGCTGAGTCAATTATAACACTGAAGAGGGAATTAGATGGAGACTTGAAGAAAAAGAGTCCAGAGAAAGAGCAGGGAAATGGGATTACTGTAGGCAACTCTGATGTGGAACTCGCAGCTTGCACTGGCACAGGTCCAATGACCAAATGGTCTTCTGTAATGATATTTCTATGATTCGAACTGTTTTTGACAGAGCTATGGGGCTGGATTTTCATTGACCCGTGGAGGTGGGTTTGGAGGCGTGTGGGGGGTTAAGATTGCGAAAACTGGCGGGCGGGCACAAGTCCGCCTCCATCCCGCCTCCACGCAATTTTCATTAAATCGTGTCTGCTGGTCCCGACTCCGTCCCGCCTTTAAGAGGCGGGATAGGTTGTTAAGGCCCTTAACAAGCACTAAATTGGCTCTATAATGCCATTTTGAAAGGCCTTTGTGATTTTAACCCTTGTTCTACGTGAAGCACGCCTGTTCTGAAACACGATTGTGAAACCTGGCGGGAGCACATTTCGAAAGCTGACTATCTGCTGCAGGTCCATTATTACAATGAAGAAGTAGTAGTAGGAAAAATATCTGAGGGCGGCTGCTGCTCATTTTGCCTTCAGGTCCTCTGAGAGCAAAGGACTCTCTCTCTCTCTCTCTCTCTCTCTCTCTCTCTCTCTCTCCTTTTGCATCCAGATCCTCTCACAGCAAAGGCCAGGCAGTCTCTGAAGCCCTTCAATGCAGCAGCAATGATGACATCATCAGAGGCGACTTTCAGACTCAGAACACTAATTGGGTCATGGGTTCCCACATGCTGGAACTCAATTGCCCAATTAGGTGAAAATTGCATCAATCTCCCACATCCAAATGCAGTCGGGTGGATAACACGAAAAGTGGATAACACGACCCCAACCCGCCCTAGTATCAAAATCCAGCCCATGGAGTCTTCTGACAGCAAAGGTTTGACGGTTGGGGCCTTTTATGCCTTGAGGCCCAGAAACTGAGTGAGATGCAATATGCACACGTAAATAGCACTGAGGAAAGCAAGGACAAAAAAATGCGTACTTAGTGTCTGTTTTCCTATAGGCATCCAGTTGACACAACACGTTGTCTGACCACCACTCCCCAGAGAGTTAAGGCACCAATAATCAATCATATGGCAAGTATTCAATCTCATCCAAGCCATCAGGGGAAATAACAAGTGGAGATAGGGCACTTTTCCACAGGGAGGGAGAGAAATATCAAACAATGCTTCAACCTGGCCTTCTCTTGCAGACACTAGGGGGGCGATTTTGCCGGCGCTCAGGGGTCGGGTTTGGAGGCGGGTCTGCTGGCAAAATCAAAAAGATTGGTAGCGGGTCCCGAACCCACTTCCAAATCGCCTCCAATCCATCTTCCCGGGAGTCAGGTCCCCGATTTGCGCAGGGACCCGACTCCTAGCGGTGGTAAGAGGATTATAGCCACTTAACTGCTTGTTAACAGGTAGTTAACAGGCAGTTAACAGGCTTTTTCCAATTTTGATACTTCTACTTCGGGCTTCCCGACGTCGGGAAACCCCGCCAGGGTAAGTGTGGCGTGCTGTGGGTATACTGTAATGTTTGTGTATAGATGACAGCTGCAGAAGTGGTGTGAAGGATCCAATGGGACACTGGTGAGTTGCAGAGGTAAGGAAATATTGGGAAAGTCATTTGTAATGTGTTTAGAATTTTCTGTATGTGACAAGTTTTGAAGTGTTTGTGTAGTCCCACCTCATTGGGAGAACCTCTCTCACCAGTGACAGATCGCTTCTGTAACCTCACCTGCAGCTGCCATCTGTTTTAGCCTAAGGAGAGAGTCACTGGAGAGTCTGAGTGCAAGGGTTCACCTTTCTACAGTGATTGTCAGTGTTTGCAGCACCTCAATGCTGTCAAACACTGAAAAAATCATCTGTCAAAAAGAAATGGTGGTGACCCCTTTAAGAAAACCGGCAGATGAAGCGTCATCAACTGACGTCATCTGACACCGGCTTTCTCTTAATTGGCCGGCAAGCCCGCAGGGCAGGCTTAACAAGGCCAATTGACGCAAAATAGCGTCTGTACGTCGGACGTCGCTGGGGGCGGGACTAGAACCCGAAAGGCAGCAGTCCCGCCCCCAACGCGCCTCTTCAGGTAAGATCCCGGCCTAGCACTTCCCCCACCTCCTTTGCAAGCATTTGGTGAATTTTGTGCTCATCGATGTCAACACTAGGAATGGAATCTTTCTCATTTTTGTCACCAAGTGTCACAACAAACCCTCCAAGTCAGGTGCAGCACACGTTAGATGCCACAGTAAAATTCCCTGTGCTCCCGAGGGTAAAATTAAACGTCAGCGAGGACGCAAAACAGGTGGCAGCCGACCAGCCACTCGTTATTGAAGTCAGGCGGGGTGTACAGCGGGCTGCCAATCCGCTACCGCCCGTTTTGCACCCTCACTGAAGTTGAATTTTGCACCCTCTTTCTCTATGAAGTGCCTTAGCCCCAAGTCATCGGATCCCCAGAAGTAGAAGGACATTGTTCTAAACCACTATGCCAGCTCAGGTCCCCTCATCTCACCTCTTTACAAATAACGTAAAACAGCATTCTGTTACCAGCAACAGAATTATATTATTCTGCTTTCCCCCCCCCTACATTTTTGGCAGTTCACAAAGGTGCAAGTTCCAAAAGACATTCAGTACTCAAAAGGGTTTGCCATGTGCCAGTGGCAAAACACTAGCTGGGTGCTAAGTGAACCAGGTGGTACAACATGCAGCCATAAACTAAAGAAAGTTCTAAGATTCAATCCCCGGCCTGTGCTTGGATCGCCAATCTCAGCTTCCCGAGGCACTTCAATTGTTCACAGTGTCCCTGAGCTGCGGGGGCTGGGGAGGAATCCACTCGGGTTCCTGCTCTGTGATCCCACCTCGGAGCACGTGTGGGTGAACAAGAATGGGCTTGCCCGGGTTGTGCCCGCGGAAGGTTAATCTGTATTCGTGGTGGTGGCCAGAACTAGAAAAGGAAGTTGGTACATGGGTGCACAATATACCACACAGCAGCAGCATAACTCATCACACATCAGAATCTGGCCAAGGCAGATGCCAGATAGGAAAGCCAACAACATGTTTCGCTCAGTCACGTCTGGCCTGTTAAGGATATAAAGCATGATGCAGTGCACTGTGATACTATGGGATGTTTGTACAGGATGTCGGCCCGCCTTGCCTGTGGCATTCCTTGCACATTCCAAACTAACCTGGCATTTGGCATCACTAGCATCCCCCTGACCAGGGGCAATCCCAGCCTGTCAGAGCCCCCTCACACTAATATACAGGAAACTCTTTATTAACCGGCACCGACGGGACCGGCGTGGTGCCGGTTTATCAAAAAGTCCGGATAACGGAGAGTTATATCTACCAAGGTACGGGGAGCCCCATACATGGCCACAGATCCAGGAGTCCCTGGTGTATGGCCACAGGTGCAGGAACCCCGGTCACATTAAAGAATTTCTGCATCTCCCTTCTTGTGACAGATCTTACAGCGAGCATTCAGCAAAGACTTGTTCCATATAATGCTACGATCCAGTGTAGAGAGATGAAGGAAAACCCCGGTTACCTACTCAAGAATTTTGCCAGTTAAGAGAGATTTCCGGATATTTGGGTGCCGGTTAATAAAGAGTTTCCTGTATAGAACTATATGATCAAATATAACAACAACAACAACAACTTGCATTGATATAGCGCCTTTGGCATCGTAAAACGTCCCAAGGAGCTTCATCGAATAAAATTTGACACCGATCCACATAAGGAGATATTGGGACAGGTGACCAAAAACTTGGTCAATGAGATCGGTCACAACGGAGCGTCTTAAAGGAGGAGAGAGAGTTAGAGCGACGGAGAGATTTAGGGAGGGAATTCCACAGCTTAGGGCCTAGGCTGCCGATGATGGAGCGAAAAAAAAATTGGGGATGCTCACTATAACCCCCACTACATTTATCCATAAGTATTACAAAACGTGTACTACAGCATGGAACCATGTCCTAGGAGCATGTAAGCTTCGAGTATAATATAAAGAATTTGAAAGGAAAAAATTGCATATAGTATAAACTGCTTATAACAAAGTCACTGTGGCCAGGAGCATTATCACTTCATATGTGATTTTTATTAAATAGTGTTTATCTTATTTTTCATTATTTGACAGCGTTGCCTCTATCGCAACCATTGTGTGTGTGTCCCAATGACTGGAACAGTCACCAGCTGATGTACTTTAAACATGTGCTCCCTTCACTAGACCTTCAAATAAGCTTTAAGCAGGCAGTCTTTGGCTTCTCCATCTGATAGCAGCCAAAGTTTATTATGCCAGGCATGAAAGTGCCCTTGGGATATGTCAGCTGCTATGTAATCGGTGAGATTTCATCTTAACCAATTTTGTTTTACGAGTCTTTTTTCTTCCTGGTGTAACAGGAAAAAAGTTCATACGTGGCAATTACTCCGTCGTAAGGAGCTTTCTTTCATAAATAAATTTTGCAGCAAATGGTTTATACCCGATTCTGGTTAAAAGTCAAATATTACTCGGGCTGGAAAGCAGTTGCATTTCTGCCCTTGCCGACTTCAATTTGGAAGCAGATGTACTTATGAAAAGACTGCTTTTAAACAGGAGATGTAATAGCAGGCTTCACAATGCAGCGCTGTGATGTGCCTGTCTTTCAGATGGGAAACATGCAGTATACACTAGCACGCGCCTGCTCTCCAACAGTGCAATTCAGCTCTACAATCAACACTTGGCTGCAACGAGAAACTGCAGGCAGACCTTCAACACATATCTCTATCCCACATTGTGCTATACCGTCCAACACCAGCCATGGAAACCGCTTTAACCCTCCAATGGCTGAAAGGCGCTTTCAGCTTTCAAACTCTGTGCCTCTTTCGTATTACTCAAGGAAAACCCGATGCCTTTTTCCTCCCGATTTATCACATCACATCTCACAAACAAAACCTGGGGGAGTCTGCAACAAATTAAATACTATTCATCATTCAGTCAATGCCTGGAATCAACTAAAATATGGCACTGTTCTGCTTGAACTCTCCTCCAAAGCAGAAAGATTTACTGCGCTGGTCAAAGGGTGCGGTTTACTTAAAGGAATATTTAAGGCTTTCCAACCTGTTGTTTGGTATTTCTGACCAAGCAAATGCCTCTGTTCAACAGTGAAGAACCACACTGTCCGTGGGCCATTCCTGTACAGTATTTTATTAAATCATCCTTTTCAGTGTTATGGAGACTATAATAGAGAATAGAAATGTATTTATTTTTTTAAAGTCCTCTCTAGAAAAATCTGGCAAACTGGTTAAAGAATGGTCAACACTGTACAAGATCAGGAAGGTTTTGCATTTCATTAAGTTTTCCTTTCTAGCTGAGTGGATGTAACAGATTCCGTGGCACTATTTTGATGTCCTGGCCAATATTTATTCCTCAACTAACATCACTAAAACAGATTATCTGGTCATTATCACGTTGCTGGTTGTGGGACCTTGCTGTGCGCAAATTGGCTGCCACTTTTCCTACATTACAACAACAACAATTTGCTTTTATATAGCGCTTTTAATGTAGTAAAACATCCCCAAGGCACGTAAAGGAGCGATTATCAAACAAAATTTGAAACCGAGCCACATAAGGAGATATTAGAACAGGTGACCAAAAGCTTGGTCAAAGAGGTACGTTTTAAGGAGTCTCTTAAAAGGAGGAGAGAGAGAGGCAGAGAGGCTTAGGGAGGGAATTCCAGAGCTTAGGGCCTCGGCAGCTGAGGGCACGGCCGCCAATCGTGGAGCTTTTAAAATCGAGGATGCGCAAGAGGCCGGAATTGGAGGGACGCAGAGATCTCGGAGAGTTGTAGAGCAGGAGGAGGTTACAGAGGTAGGGAGGGGCGAGGCCGTGGAGGGATTTGAAAACAAGGATGCAAATTTTGAAATCGAGGCGTTGCCGGACTGCGAGCCAATGTAGGTCAGCGAGCACATGGTTGATGGGTAAATGAGATTTGGTGCGAGTTAGGATACAGGCAGCAGAGTTTTGAACGAGTTAAAGTTTATGGAGGTTGGAAGATGGGAGACCAGCCAGGAGAGCATTGGAATAGTGAAGTCAATTACAACAGTGACTACACTTCAAAGGTTTTTATTGGCTGTAAAGCACTTTGGCACGTCCAGAGGTTGTGAACGGCATTATATAAAGGCAAGGCTTTCATTTTCTAGTTTCGAGTTAGTGCTATGGTTATTGTTCACAAAGATAAGGACTTATTTCAATGACTCCTCCTGAAGGCTAAATTTTAATTGGATCTTTTATTTTCTGAACTTTATATCCATACTTGGCCTTCTTTACCATTGTCTTTCCTTTTCCAACCCAGAGAGCAGAATGGTTTGAGCAATCAACTGCATGATTTACATTGCATCAAACATGGTAGCTAAGGCCTACTGAATCTCATTAATTGATTGTGGGGCGAGGCTGTGAATCAGACTCAAGACCCACGAACATACAAACAAAGATGGACAGGAAAAGACCCTCTGGTCCATCCAGCCTGTCCCACACAATTGTCCCACCCAAAACCATGTGATCTCCTGGGAGAGGCGAAAAACCAGATAGGAACCCAGGACCAATTTGGGGGGAAAAAATCTGGGAAATTGCTCTCAGCCCTCCACCCCCACCCCAGGCGATTGAAACTGGTCCAGGAGATCACTCTGGCTCTGATAATTCGATAGAGTACCTACCTTTGGCAAGAGGTGATTGTTACCCGAGCCAGAAACAGGTCCAGCTAAAAAAAAAGAGGCTAATATTCGAACACACGACTAGGGGTTTCCAACAGCAGCCCTCAGGTATAACTCAGCAGCGTCACAGGTGGATCCCAGGTACTCCCAAGGAAGAAGTGCAAATCTGTGGCTTACCTGACAACCACAAATAAAATGCTGCCTGGTCACTGCCAATGTTCCCGGTCTGGAGGTTCCAGGCAGGCCGCTCACCGGCTTTTACACGGATGAAACCGCGCATGGGCCATTCAGCCAGTTAAAGGGACCGCACGCAAAAACAAAAATTCGAGGGAACAGTGGTCACTGCATATAAGAAAATGGTCAGTAAAAACTAAAGAAGTATTTACACCCAAGGATAACTGATCTCATGCAATAATCTAAATGTCAACCAGCGTGAAATTGAGGATAGCCCTAACACATTCTAACTGTTCTTTAGCTCAAACTTGGCGCTTGTGGCAGTGTTGTGTGCTTGATGAGTGGTTTGCCTGTCCCACTGGAGTGTGTAAATACAGTAATTGCAAGTTGACACGATTGGCCCCAATTTTAACTCCAGGTGGATTCCCCGCTCAGGCCTGTGATGAAATTACAGTCGGGTCTCAACGATGTCATCGGGCCACAACATGCATATGTAAAGAAGGATCCTGTTGGCTCCAGGAGCGTGTCCTTGTTGTCCGCTCAGGAGAGCAGGTTAAAATTGCTGATGTTGCGATCATGGCGGCTTTCGGACAGGTAAGAGCCAGGGCGATTTTAACTGCCCACCCGCCAGGTTTCTGCTGACTGAGTAGGGTTAAAATCGGCCCCAATAAGCCTTTTTATTCGTCCCTTGCTGGTTTTCTTGATTTCTAGGGATGTCCCAAATATAAACCTGACTCACTGATGGGTTTTTTGGGGGAGGGGTTCTCCCCATTTTTGATTCAAAAGAAACCCCTGAAAAACCTCAGGTTGTTATATTGGCAATAAAAAAAAGAGACTTTATAACCCTGCTAGTGACTGATTGCCTGGGACAACAACCAATGTGGAAAAAACATTCTTTAGAGTGAATAGAATTGCACTCCAGTAACATTCCTCTGTCCAGCACATAGCTATCTATTTTCATTATTAATGAATCATACAGCACAGAAGGAGGCCATTCGGCCCATCGTGAACGTGCCGGCTCTTTGAAAGAGCTCTCCAATTAGTCCCACTCACCTACACTTTCCCCATAGCCCTGTAAAAGTTTCCTTTTCAAGTATATAACCAAATCCCTTTTGAAAGTTACGACTGAATCTGCTTCCTCCACCCTTTCAGGTGGTGCATTCCAGATCACAACAACTCACTGCGTTAATAGCAAGTGGGAGTGGTTTCAAGATTGCTGGGATTTTCTGAGCCTGCACTCAGCAGGCCTTCTGATTTTGAAGTTTTATTTTTTTTCCCCTGAATTCAGGTGAGGTCAGCTGGGGAACAGAAACGTGCTGCTTTCGGGTCACAAATAAAACAGAAAGTTAGGGTTTAATCAGCAAAAAATAATTTTGGAAAGAATAAAATATTTAAAAGAAAATAATAAGGCCTAAAAACTTCCAGTAGCGCCCTGCCTCCCTCTTGGGGTGCTACCGGTGAACTTCGGGCGAGGGGGCGCTAATTTTTTCGGGGCGCGAAAACTAGCGCCCCAAAGGGGGCGCGACCCAATTTTTCCCCCTAACTGTCTCAACAAAAACCAAGAGTTGACATTACCTCCGTCCTCCTCCCCCATTTACTTTGTTTAGTGGTACACAGGCGCTTTACATCAATGCTGCCTGTCGACAAGGGGAAGATGACGTGCTCCCCACACCAAACAGAGAAAGTTCGCTCGGTGTGTTACACCAGAACTGCAGCGTGCCAGCACCGACAGATTTAACCCTAAAAACTCAGCAATCACTGGTTCCCATTATCTGTGGAAATTGCAAGGTTCGGATTCTGCTTCCATGCTGATTTTGGTCGCAATCGGCTTCAGGCTCATGAAAAGCTTCTGTCATCTCACCTAGAAGGTATAAAGATGAAAATCCCATCCAGCACCGACAGCCTCTAAGCAAGCAACTGATAAATCCCAAGGACCGTATGACCTACATCCTAGGGTTTTGAAAGAGGTGGCCATTGGGATAGTGGACGCATTGGTTGTCATCTTCCAAAATTCTATAGATTCTGGAACGGTTCCTGCAGATTGGAGGATAGCAAATATGACCCCGCTATTTAAGAAAGGAGGGAGAGAGAAAACGGGGAACTACAGACCTGTTAGCCTCACATCAGTAGTTGGGAAAATGCTGGAATCTATTATAAAGGATGCAATAACTGGGCACTTAGAAACTAATAGTAAGATTGGGAAGAGTCAACATGGATTTATGAAAGGGAAATCCTGTTTGACAAACCTATTGGAGTTCTTTGAGGATGTAACTAGTGGCGTAGACAAAGGGGAACCGGTAGATGTGGTGTATCTGGATTTTCAGAAGGCCTTCGATAAGGTCCCACACAAGAGGTTGGTGAACAAAATTAGGGCACATGGAATTGGGGGTAATATACTAGCATGGATTGAGAATTAGTTAACAGATAGAAAACAAAGAGTAGGGATAAACGGGTCTTTTTCAGGATGGCAGGCTGTGACTAGTGGGGTACCACAAGGATCGGTGCTTGGGCCCCAGCTATTCACAATCTATATCAAAGATTTGGATGAGGGGACTAAATGTAACATTTCCAAATTTGCTGATGATACAAAGCTAGGTGGCAGTGTCAGTTGTGAAGAGGATGTGAAGTGGCTTCAAGGGGATCTCGACAGGCTCAGTGAGTGGGCGAGAACATGGCAGATGGAATATAATGTGGGTAAATGTGAAGTTATCCACTGTGGTAGAAAAAACAGAAAGGCAGAGTATTTCCTAAATGGTGAAAGATTGGGGAATGTAGATGCTCAAAGGGACCTGGGTGTCCTTTTACATGAGTCACTGAAAGTGAATGTGCAGGTGCAGCAAGCCATTAGGAAGGCAAATGATATGCTGGCCTTCATTACAAGAGGATTTGAGTACAGGAGTAAAGAAGTCTTACTCCAATTATATAGGGCCTTGGTGAGACCACACCTGGAGTATTGTGTACAATTTTGGTCTCCTTACCTAAGGAAGGATATACTTGCCATAGAGGGAGTGCAATGAAGGTTCACGAGATTGATTCCTGGGATGGCGAGACTGTCGTATGAGAAGAGATTGAGTAAACTAGGCCTGTATTCTCTTGAATTCAGAAGAATGAGAGGGGATGTCATTGAAGCATACAAAATTATTACAGGGCTTGATAGGGTGGATGCTGGGAGAATGTTTCCCTTGGCTGGGGAGTCTAGAACCAGGGGCCACAGCCTCAAGATAAAGGGTAGGCCATTCAGGACTGAGATGAGAAGAAATTTCTTCACGCAGAGGGTGGTGAATCTTTGGAATTCTCTACCCCAGAGGGCTGTGGAGGCTCAGTCATTGGGCATATTCAAAACAGAAGTCGATAGATTTCTGACAGTAAGGGCATCAAGGGATATGGCAATAGGGCCGGTGAATGGAGTTGAGGCAGAAGATCAGCCATGATCTCATTGAATGGCGGAGCAGGCTCGAAGGGTCGAATGGCCTACTCCTGCTCCTATTTCTTATGTTCTTATTCCCGAGTACACTACACTCAATTAATTGTCCACCGACCATGGCACCACGTCACATCACATTAATCAACACAAACAACCAATATGTCTCCATGACCCCAGACCCCATCTGTGCTCGACTGTTGCATTCACCAACAAACAGACACTGAACAATTACTGTGAACCACTGTCTAAGGCCTTAATGCTCCATCAAAGTGTGTGGCTTGATAGTTTCCCCACTCGAAACCACTGAACAACAATTTGCATTTATATCGCACATTTGCTGTAGAAAAAAGCTCCAAAGAGCTTCACAGAGGCATGATCAAAAAGTAACTGCTGAGTCAAAGGAGATATTAGGAGAGGTGCTAACAGCTTGGTTATTTGTTTTTATTCGTTTATGGGATGTGGGCGTCGCTGGCAAGGCCAGCATTTATTGCCCATCCCTAATTGCCCTTGAAAAGCTGGTGGTGAGCCGCCTTCTTGAACCGCTGCAGTCCGTGTGGTGAAGGTACTCCCACAGTACTGTTAGGGAGGGAGTTCCAGGATTTTGACCCAGCAACTATGAAGGAACGGCGATATACCTCTAAGTCAGGATGGTGTGTGACTTGGAGGGGAACTTGGAGGTGGTGGTGTTCCCATGCGCCTGCTGCCCTTGTCCTTCTAGGTGGTAGAGGTCGCAGGTTTGGGAGATGCTGCCGAAGAAGCCTTGGCAAGGGTCTTAAAATTAGAGGAGAGGTGGAGGGGCACATGGAGGGAATCCCAATGAGTCTAGGCAGCTGAAGGCATGGGCGCCAATGGTAGAGAGGAGGACGGGGTAGTTCGTGCTGCTGCTCGGAAGGAGGCAGTGACAGCTGCCTTGGTTGGCCCTTCGAAGACGACCAAAAGAGGAACAGAGGATAAGCTGTAGGCTGCCTGTTGCTCTCAATACTGTTATCAGTATTCTTTGAATAAGCTTTTTTTTTAAATAGCTATGAATGAAAGGGAACACGGTGGCATAGTGGTTAGCACTGTTACCTCACAGCGCCAGGGACCCGGGTTCGAATCCGGCCTCGGGTGACTGTCTGTGTGGAGTTTGCACATTCTCCCCGTGTCTGCGTGGGTTTCCTCCGGGTGCTCCTGTTTCCTCCCACAGTCCAAAAATGTGCGGGTTAGGTTGATTTGGCTATGATAAATTGACCCTTAGTGTTAGGGGGGGATTAAATATGTGGGGTTACGGGGATAAGATGGGATATGTTAGGGGGCATTAAATACGTGGGGTTACGGGGATAGGGTGGGATATGTGTCGGTGCAGGCTCGATGGGGATTCTGTGTGCGAAAGCAGAGACAGGGTACTGGATTTGGATGATCAGCCATGATCGTATTGAATGGTGGAGCAGGCTCGACGGGCCGAATGGCCTACTCCTGCTCCTAGTTTCTATGTTTCTATGGAACACTGGTTTTAGGGGGACTACTTACATTAAGTGTTTGTAAACTGTGCGTTAGGCTTCAAAATCAGCTCACTGCATGCGACAAATACGAATCATTGCGGCGAGTGATTCACCTCCCGATTCCCCAAAGCCTTTCCACTATCCACAAGTCAGGAGTGTGATGGAATACTTGCCACTTGCCTGGATGAGTGCAGCTCCAACAACACTCAAAAAGCTTGACACCATCCAGGACAAAGCAGCCCGCTTGATTGGCACTACCTCCACCACCGGCGTACCGTGGCTGCAGTGTGTACCATCTACAAGATGCACTGCAGCAACTCGCCAAGGCTTCTTCGGCAGCACCTCCCAAACCCGCGACCTCTACCACCTAGGAGGACAAGGGCAGCAGGCGCATGGGAACACCACCACCTCCAAGTTCCCCTCCAAGTCACACACCATCCTGACCTGGAAATATATCGCCGATCCTTCATCGTCGTTTGGTCAAAATCCTGGAACTCCCTCCCTAACAGCACTGTGGGAGTACCTTCACCACACGGACTGCAGCGGTTCAAGAAGGCGGCTCACCACCAGCTTTTCAAGGGCAATTAGGGATGGGCAATAAATGCTGGCCTTGCCAGCGACACCCACATTCCATGAATGAATAAAAAAACATACACAAGAGGTATCCTGCTGGGATACAGCTTCTTTCTGGTTTTGTTCAACAAAGGGTAAGAAAGTGCCGTGGAGCATTGTGAAAGTTGCTTGGGCTCCATTAGGTTAGCTTTGAACCAGTCCTGCTGAGTTACACCCTGTGGAATATAATCAAATGCACTTTATAAAGTTTTAAAATCTAGTGTTGCGGAAGGCACTCTCATCATCCAAGTCCCTACTTCTCCTCAAATGTCCCTTCTTAGCTCTCTGATTCTGTACGTTCTCCGTTTCACGCCTCTGACATTCACGATCGTTGCAGATGGTTTTCTGAAAACATTGCACAATCCTGAAAGTTGTAAAGCACATCCAGCGCAAGGGTCAAATTACTTTATAAAATATGCAAAGCACTGCTGCAGCTGTGGCTCGCCCTACTGCCAAGGGGCATTTATGTGGGTGGATCACGTCATACTCTGGGACCATAATATCTCTAATTCATGTAGAGTTTTCTAACAAAGGGGTCCAGGTGTCTGAGTAACTAGGGGTTTCAAGGAAAGGTCCCTTTCTTCTTCAGTGAAGAGACATAAAAACTACAAAAAAAAATTCACCAATTTCATGTACAGTATATACCTTTTTTTTGCATTTATCAAGATTAGGGATATCGCTACTGGGCAATGGAAGATGAATCCACTTTAAGCACCTGCAGAGGGGTATGGGAGATTTCTGTTTGCTATTTGTGGCAAAATCTTAAAGAATGTGCAGAAAAAACGCTGACTTATCCACAAATAGCCAATGGAGGAAATCTAGGGGCTCGATTTTAACAGCCCTGAGGAGGCGGGTCGGCAGCGGAAATCGGAGAAAATGGCTTCAGACTGCCATCCCGCCCCCGCCCGATTTTCGTGAGTTTCAGGTCAGCCGCTCCCAAACTGACCCGACTGGGACAGATAATTAAGGCAGTTAATAGCCTGTTAACTGCCTTGCTAATCCTATTTTGATAGTGGTTTCCCATTTTCGTGCTTCTGGCTCCTGTTTCCCACCTTGTCAGAAACAGGCCAGCTGCAAGGAGATGAGTTGCTGGAGGACATGATTTGTAGTCATTGGTGCAGCACTTTAAAAGCGCTCCTGTAACATGGCTGACATTCAAATACAACAACTTTGTTGTTGGAGGTTTGTGATAACATTTTGCCAATCTACTGACCTTGTGACTGTTCAAGCTGACACCCATCTGCAGTGTTACCTGATTGGAATAATTTCAGGCCACTTTGACTGTACGCTTGCAAGCCTCTTGCCTCAACTGAAATCTATAGCAATGGGATGGGAACCATTTACATCCTCTCATCCTGGTCGTCAGATTTGGAGGAAGAGCAGCCGCGGCAGCACCACAACCAGCCACAACAGCAACAGCAGCACCAGCACCAGGAGCGCCAACCTCCTCCTCACCCACCTGATGATGCACAGGACACAGGGCATCAGCCCCTGACAAAACTGCTGGCCGGGAGGCCAATGATGGCATCACCATGGCCTGATTTTCTTCACTTGATGCTGTAAACCCTGGCTGCCACATGATGCGCCAGGTTGACACCATCCCACACGAGCACCATGAAGCATCCCTTTGATGTCCAAGCCATTCCATGCACACACATCATTATAGCGGGGGGTGGAGGGGGAGTTATGTATGAACATTCACTGGAACTTGACACTTCTCAATGTGCGCTCAGATCTGTCCAAGAAGGGGCACTTTTGGAAAAAGACATTATACTGTATGACAACACATTACCAGAAACTTCACATGGACATTGGCAAAACCTCTCAAGTGCCTAACCTTGTGTGCTGTTAGTTGGTATGCTTGCAGTAGGACGAGGGTGAGTGTGAGGGGTGACTAGTGAGATGGGGAAGTGATAAAGTAGATAGAGAGGGTTGGGTGGAGGTGCAAGGTAAGTTGGTGTCCTGGGGAGGTCTCTTCCACCCTTGGAAGGGAAGAGAACCTCCCTGCGTACTGTTACTCCCTCCATAAGCATATGGAGGGAGTCATTGGAGAGCCTGGGTGTAAGTGTTCACCTTTGTGCAGTGATTGTCAGTTTTTGCAGCACCTCAATGCTGTCAAACACTGAGAAATCAACTGTCAAAATAAAATTGTGCATGGTCCCTTTAAGGAAACCAGCAGATGACGCGTCATCAAATGATGTCATCAGACCCGCTTCCTGTTAATTGGCCCGCAGGGTGGGTTTAACAAGGCCAATCAAGGGAAAATCACGTCTGCAGAGCGGAGGCAGCTGGGGGCGGGACCGGAACCCGGAAACCAGCTGACCCGCCCCATCCCGCCTCCAGATTTAAATTTGCGGCCGTGTCAGCACTGAACAATCCCAGGTAAAATACAACAGTAAAGTTTCCTCTGCTCTGCCTTAATAACATTAATAACCCCACTCTCAATCTCAAAATGATTTCATCCATTTCCCATTTCAGCTCTCCCAATGAGAAAGCCAATTTAGTGCAATCTCTGCCAAACTTAGGCCAGTTTTGTGCTGTGGTCTGACATCCACTAGGAATCAGACTTGAATTGCCCAAATTCATTTCACTTAGGAAACTTACAACTGCAGGACAGAGTAGACTTTCATTATCAGTACCGTCCTAAATGTAAATGGGCAATCAATGCAAAACACACCGCCTCGCCACCCCTTATCTCTTAATTACCCTTCCTGGCATCTGTGCTAGCTGACGTTATAAATGATTCTCCCTCCTCGGGCACTGTCCCCTCCCTTTGAAAACCACTGTATTCACCACTCTCTTTTTAAAACCCGCCCCAACCCCTATGTTCTCACTAACTGCCGCTTCATCTCCAACTTTCCTTTCCTCGCCAAGATCCTTGAGCATGTTGTTGCCGCCCAGATCTATACCCATCCCGCAACTCCTTGTTTGAATCCCTCCATTCCAGCTTGCAACCCTCCCACAGTACTGAAACGGTCCTAACCCAAAGTCACAATCATTTTCTGCGACTGTGGTGCATTATCACTCCTCGTAATCCTCAACCTCTTTGCAGCCTTTGACATAGTTGACCACATCATCTGCCTGTCCAACACCTCTCCTCCACTGTCCAGCTCCATGGGACTGCCCTCGCTTGGTTCCACTCTTCCCTACTAAATTGTAGCAAGAGCATCTCTACCAATGGCTTCTCTTCCCATGCCCACATCGTCACCTCTGCAATTCCCCATGAAAACATCCTTATCCCCCCCTCCTCTTCCTCATCGAGGTGCTACACCTTGACAACATAAGCCACAGACATGGGTCAGCTTCCACAGGTACGCTGATGACACCCAGCTCTACCTCTCCACCACATCTCTTTACCCTTCCTTTGTGCTATCAGACTGCCTGTCTGACATACAGTCTTGATTTGAGCTACTATATCCTCTAGCTAAACACTGGGAAGATCGAGTCCATTGTTTTCAGCCCCCGCCACAAACTCCATAACCAGGCCATGACTCCTTCCCCTTCCCTGGCCACTGTTTCAAGCTGAATCAGCCTGTCCGCAACCTCGCAACCATGACCTGAGCTTCTGACCCAATATCCTCTCTCTCTCTCGCATAGACTGCTTATTTCCACCTCTGTAACATCATGCACCGCCATCCCCTACCTCCGCCCATCTGCTACTGAAACCGTTGTATATGCCTCTGTCACCTCCACACACAATTACTCCAATGGTTTCTTGGCCACCCTCCCAGTCTGCACATTCCATAAACTTTAGGTCATCCAAAACTCTGTTGTCCATATCCTTTTCCACACCAAGTCCGGTTCGGCCATAACCTATCCTCGCTAACGTACATTGCCTCAAATTTAAAATTCTCAACTGTGTGTTTAAATTTCTTCATGGCCTCACCTCTCCCAATCTCTGTTTCCTCCTCCAGCCCTAAAACTCCCCCTGGAACGGTCTGTGCCTCTGACTCCGGCCTCTTGTGCTTCCCCCTCCTTTCATCAGACCACAAGAGGTCGTTCCTTCACTGCCTAGCTTCCACTCTCTGGAATTTCCTCTGTGTACCCCTCCACCTGTAAACCTCCTTTTCCTCCTTTATGAGCCTCTTTAAAATCCACCTCCCTGCCCAAGCTTTTGGTCACTCCTCTTAATCTCGCTGTGCCTTTTTACTCACGCCTTTGTGGAAGATCTTGGGATGCCTTTCTACCTAAAAGGTGCTAAATAAATGCAAACTGTTGTTGCCACAGATTGCAAGATCGTTTATCAAGTGACACTGATACGCCTAAATGATGACTACTTGGCTAGATTTTGTGTTCAATCCAGGATAAGTCATCGATTTGTTATTCCGTCAGTAAAATCATTAAAGCCAAAAAAGGAGATAAAAATCCCCAGTGGACATGGTATGTTGTACCAGAGATTGGAAATCGTAACTTGGACAATTCATCACATTTTTGTTCAGGTGAAACTTAATGACAGTGTACATATGCTGTAATTGAGAGACGAGCCTACTATTGCGCAACTTCACTGCTGGCCAGAAGGTGTCAAGTCAACAAGTCTTATAAGGAGTAAATCCAATGCTCGATAAGTTGTACCGCATTCCAACAGCTGCCATTGCTCTTCAAGATTTCAAACACTTCCTCCCCTCCCCGCCGCTGTACCTAGTCCTGGGAAATTTTCAACTGTGTTTGGTATACAAGCAGACAGGAGAGCTCTGTGCTCTCACCTGTTCATTTGGTATTTAAAATGACAGAACTCTTTTCAGGATCGGGCTGTTGGAAGTGTGCACGTCGAGCAGAATCAGAGCTGTTCACACTTGAAGGTAGATAACAAATGTGGGTACATGTTTTTTTTTTCTTCAATGACATTTTCTTTGAGAGAAACTCCTGATAATGACACTGGAGATCAGCTGTCTGCTTCGTACAGTACCTTAGCAGGAAGGTGCAGTCTACGCGTATCAGATGGTTCAAAATTCTTGGTGATCTGCCTCATACTCTGAGTGCAAGGAAATACAAGCCGCCTTTGACAGTCCCGATATCTGTACCGAACACTACTACCTCTATTTATATCAAACTTGGAATATTACCACTTCTATCATTAACCTTTACCATGCCAACCACACATATAAGCCATAAGATTCCTACTATATATATATCTCTAGATTCCCAGTACTGGACTGTGTAGTCTTTTAAAAGAAGTAGACCGTGAGCATATCTGTGCAAGGCAGTCTTAAATTTCACTGAGAGACACAACGACTTTCTCAAGTCCGAACAATTGGACCTCAGCAAGACACCAGATTCAACCTCGAGTCCAGCAGCGGAATCCACTCTCACAACAAAAGAAATCTGCACCCTACATTTCATTAATTGTAGATTCTACAGTTCAGCGGGCTCAGACATTGTCTGGGAATGTAAGGTCAAAACTGTAGAGGACTGAGGGCCGTTCCCACACAGTAATTTCAAGACAGTAGGGATCACAGCCCGAAATGGATCAATGACTTTCCAACACAATGGGTGTGAGGAGTGTATCGATTATCAAGACAAGCTAACAAATTGCTTATCTCTTGCGGGGGGCGGGGAGGGGGGTGGAAACAACCTCTATCATTATACTAACCATCTTTGCTCTATGTGCACTTTTTTTTTAATTGAGAGAATACATTTTGCTTTAAAAAAAAAACAAAGTAACTCTTCTTCCAAATCTTTTCTGTGGAAAAATGGTCAAAATGTCAAAACAGGACATCCACAATTCCCCACTGCATGAGCGCTCAATGCTTGCTGAGTCCCACTGAGTCCTGCAGAAGTCGAGCACCTCACCAAAGGGACGGGAGGAAAAAAAGTGACAGACAAGGCTCTTGTTCAACTTATCCACATTTTAAAAGCCGGTTATAGAGACAATGGCAGAGACCAAAAAAGAGTGGTGGAAATAAACAGCTACACGGGGGCCTGGGTTTGTGTCGTGTTGCACAAAACATTTGTCCTGAACAAAAGTGTAACGTGTGATAAAGGAGATTTTCCAAAACCTGTCCGTATTGCGCAAAACCTCCTAAAATTGAGATGGCCGAGCAGTCGCACTTGGAGCCACCACAAGGATGGCTGAGGTGCGGAATAGTGTGGTACTGAATGCTCTTCTGGTGTAGAGCTGAGACACAGTAACAAGGAGTGCTCGATGCTGTTTTGGACCCTAAACCTTTCTTAGTACAGGTGTCCCTTTCCACAATTAAAAATAAAACATCAAAAATACAAAGGTTGTGGGAAATAGCAAACAGAGAGATGGGGAGGTATGGAATGATTTATAGAAACATGGTAATCATTGAAAGAACTTTCTGCTTTTTGAGAGTGCAGCCTTGCGACTTCTTATTCTGTACCTGCCGAGTCCAGCTGGGTCTCGACAATCAAGCAGCGGAGAACACTTTGATCGGAACAATTCTATTGGGTTGAACGCATTGCTTTACTGATAGAGTAAGTCCCAGTGTACTAGGTCAAATGTTTAACACAATTCCTCGCACAGTTTCTGATTTCCACTCTACCCTCCAGTAGAACAGTGGTAGAGACTGGGCACTTCCTGACAACAGAACCAGGCCAGGCCAGGCTGCACAGACACTCCTCCTAAGTGGCATTTTTAGACCAGCATTAGCAGTCCTCTACCTGCCTTTGTAACGTGGAAATACTTCAAGGTGTGGGGGGAGGAGACATAAAGGGGATGAAAAAAATCATGCCAGGAATACTAATCGCATCCAAAGTATTGCAAGACGTTTAAATTCACCCTTGTCCTTTAACCTGTCCAACAGTTTCCAAAGTTCAGACCCGTCGAACAGACAACACAAAACCCAATGAATCTGTGAAAAACTTCTTTTACTTAAAATCAGCTAGAGATTACAAGTAAGCATCCGACAGTTATGTTGCGTATAATAATTCCCAATAATACCTCAGCATTCACAGAGCTATCCCTTTACTTTAAGATCAAGCGATAATAAGCCAACTCTACAGACGTACTAACACCAGCGAGTGGTCAATCCGGCAGTGACCAGGCGTATGATTTCTGGCAACTGACCAGGTCGCCCGGCTGCAGCCGCCCCGAGTGTCTTAAAACAGCATCTCTTATACCCTGAAAACCTGGGCGGGCCCTTCAATGCGTACGTGTCCCGAACGGTCGGCAGTTGTTTTCATTACATAAATTTAAAACAGAAATAGACAGTTTCCTAGAAGTAAAGGGAATTAAGGGTTACGGAGAGCGGGCAGGAATTTGGACATGAGTCTAGGTTCGGATCGGTCATGGCCCTGTGGGTAGCGTAGCGGGCCCAGGGGCCGTGTAGCCTGATCCTGCTCCTATTTCATGTGTCCAATTCTGTTAGGTTCAGGAGATGGTTCTGTGATAGTAGATTGGCGGTTAGGATCAGATCAGCCATGATCTTATTGAATGGCGGAGCAGGCTCGAGGGGCCAATTGGCCTACTCCTGCTCCTATTTCTTATGTTCCTTTTCTTCTTATCACCAAGTCAGTTAATCAGTGGGCCCCAAGGCCGTTCACACCATTTGCCTGAAGATGTTCCTGTCTTTGTAACGCCCAGCAGTTTGTTCCTGCTCAGGGTCTGTCGCTTCCTTATCTGATTAACAGCTTGCAGCCTTCACAGTTCACAGTCCCAGCAGTTTATTTTACATTTGTTCAGCAGAAAATGTCTCTTGGCCTCAAGGAATGCTGGTACATTAAATCTGGTCAACTTTTAAGTTTGGTCAAGTTACAGCAAACTTTTACAGTAAATGATGTATTCTTACAGTATGCACACCCCAATTCAAATCTGGCTCCAACAAAACAGATTTAAATCAATTAGATCATAAGCTCTAGTCCTAGACGGTGGAATACAAATTCAAAAGCATTTTCTAATTGCTACAATTAGATTTGTTCCTTGAATGTTTTTTGGCATTCAATTTGTACTAACGTAAATGCTTTCATCTATTTTGAAGATGAACCAAGTTTTCAGAACAATCGCAGAATCAGGCTGCATCATAATCTCTTTGAGTGCTTAAAGATCTCCATTACTGCCCAAACGCAAAAAGAAATGGATATCAGGATGTTCGCAGCACAGTCCGCATCATAGCAACTGATGGCAGCCTTAAAATCGCTGACAAACCAACAAAGTAAATGGGGTAACACTAGCGCTACCAGAGGCAGTGCACACCAACAAAGAAGGTGGTTCTAGCCACTAGCACCATCTTTGACAGCAACGTAAATGTACAGCAGCTACCGATGGAGACAGAGACAACCATGTTTTTTGTTGTTGCTGACAGGGTGAGCAGCTGAGACACTCAGGCCTGCCCCCTACAGGCCAGTGAAGCCGCTTCGCTGTCACAATGAGCCTTCAGGAAGTAATTTAGGAGAACAGCGGGCCCATGGAAATAGTTGTAAACAGCAACGTTAAAACAATTCAACATGCTTTCTGACCAATGTTCTCCTCCCGTCTCTCTCTTTAAGACGCTGACACGGAGTATAAAAGTAGGGAAGTCTAGCTGATTTTTAACGTTTCCTGGTATCAAGACCAATTGTAATGACCTGATCAGCACCCTGGTAAAGATCAGACAGGAACATAATCAAACCAGGAACCTTCAAAGGCCTGTATGCCTCAGTGCTATACCAGGCAGTGTCTTTTCCCACTAGGCCCTTGCTAATCTTGCACATTTGTTTTAATATAGATCTAAATCTATGTTCTGCAAATCTGCAGCATAATCATCCACATGCATGTGTCCTGGCCAATATTTATCCGTCAACCATCAACACTAAGACAGATTATCTGGTCATTATCATATTGCTGTTTGTGGGACCTTGCTGTGCGCAAATTGGCCACTGCGTTTCCTATGTTACAACAGTGACTAACACTTCAAAAAGTTCTTCATTGGCTGTAAAGCGTTTCAAGACATCCTGAGGTCGTGAAATGTTTTCCAAAATGAACTGCATTCTTAAGAGTGAATACCCATGCTGTTCCCCTCGTTTCATCCTTCAACAACAACAACAACTTGTATTTATATAGCACCTATAATGTAGTAAAACATCCCATGGCGCTTTACAGGAGCGTTATAAAACAAAATTTGACACCGAGCCACATAAGGAGGTATTAGGGCAGATGACCAAAAGCTTGGTCAAAGAGGTAAGTTTTAAGGAATGTCTTAAAGGAGGAAAGAGAGGTAGCGAGGTGGAGAGGTTTAGGCAGGGAATTCCAGAGCTTAGGGCCTCAGCAGCTGAAGGCACGGCCACCAATGGTGAAGCGATTAAAATTGGGGATGCTCTAGAGGGCAGAATTAGAGGAGCGCAGAGAGCAACTCGGGGGGTTGTAGGGCTGAAGGAGATTACAGAGATAGGGAGGGGCGAGGCCATGGAGGGATTTGAAAACAAGGATGAGAATTTTAAAATCGAGACATTGCTTAACCGGGAGCCAATGTAGATCAGCGAGCACAGGGGTGATGGGTGAACGAGACTTGGTGCGCGCTCGGATACGGGCAGCAGAATTTGGTTGACCTCAAGTTTACAGAGGGTAGAATGTGGGAGGCCAGCCAGAGGTGCGTTGGAATAGTCAAGTCTGGAGGTAACAAAGACATGGATGAGGGTATACCCGTGTACCTCCTGGAGACAGTTGCAGCTGTACCAGATGGGACTCTTCAATCCTGCTTCCAACAACTTCCAAGTCATCAAGTTGCCCTTTCTCACACAATATTTACCAGTCACAAACACTGCACCTTTTCTTTTGCCTACTCTGTTGTACTTGGCTTTAAGTGACTTGGTGAATCAGACTCCAAGCTCCAGAGAACTCAGATAACCCCAGGGAACTGATCCGATAATCATTTAAGAATTCTATGCTCACCTCCCAGTGTGCAATCAGTTAACAAGTGAGGAAACCATTAACCAGTGAGGTTAGCATAACAGAATAAATAATTACTGTACCATTCTACAGTTCTAAGAAAAGCATCACATCACGAATGCTACTGAAAGTCCCTACCTCTACCAGATACAGCTAGCATTAATCTATTGTACGTAAGACACCAAATAGCAAATTCTATCCTCCTGCTGAGTGGGCTGCCTATGGAACCTTCCACTACGCAGCCCAATAAACTTGGAATTGGGACATTGCTATTGACATGAATCTTGTCATTCACGTGGAAATGACTTATGAAGTAATACTGGGCGGCCTGCTGGTGGCGCTGTCCAGGGAGAGTATAAATACTCGGGCATGGGCCCAGCTTGCTCAGGACATTCCTTAACAGGAACTAGTGAAGGACACAACTAGATCTCCATGTTGAAAAACAGTTGATTAAAGCTTTGTTTAATGCTTAGACCAAGTGCCTAGTAGTTTTCTTACGTCAGCTATCATTAATTTTTTGAGTGTGAATGTCACTGTCACACACAGGAGGTCCGAGGGACAGGGAAAGAAGGAAAGAATGAACCTCCCAAAACACTTTGCAGCGACTCATTATCTTGAAGTGTTATGCAGGTAAATATGGCAGCTAATTTGTCCACACCAAGAACACACAAATTGCTCAGAAGATATGGAGCATAGAGCAACCAGGAGGAAACCTAGATGGCATAATTAGAGGAAAACTTGGGGGACATGGAGTGAGCGGAAGGGAGCAGACAGGAGGGGAAATCTCACAGATATCGAACGGATGGAGGGAGACGTATCAGGTGCAGGGAAGGGAATTTTTCAGGCATAAATGCAAAGCAATCAGTGGATGGAAGAATGACAGAGAAATGGAGAAAGAAACCAAAAACCTGAAGAAGGGATCACAGCAGGAGAGAAAGTGAAAGAAAACCAAATCAAAAGCAAATAGGGATAAATGTTCTTGCTCATCGGAATGGGAATTAAAGAATCACCTGCAAAACACACACACACACACACAGATATACACACACACACACACATACACACACACACAGATATACACACACACACACACACACACACACACACACACACACAGGGACACACACAGGTTTATGGTACAAGTGCAAAATAGCTTTCTCAACACTGATGGACCATTGTTTGAGTGGTTCTCCAGTCTTCACGCTGCATTCATTCTTGTACTGTCTCTGAAACTCAGTGATACGCTAATTAATGACCAGAAAATCGGAGGCCCCCTGAATTGGGTGCACTGACCACCACACTCCCGTCGAGCGAGATTCCGCATTGGGAGCGGAGTCCATGAAAATTTATCCCATAGATTGGCAAGCAGGGTGACTGTCAGTAGTCTGACGAGAAGAGCAGCTTTGTCAACACAGGGTAGAAGTTGAAATGGACATTTAGCACCAGTAAAAGTGGACAAACATGGAGCTGTATATTTCAAAGTATTCATGCATCAAACTAGATCACATTGTTATGGCAAAGTGGCTGATTTGCACCCTTAATGAGTTTCACTGAGCATGTTTGGAAGATGGGCAGGCATCGCCCCACAAGACATACAACTTGAATGGCATTCTGCCTCCTCGTGCTTCTCCTGGCATTTGGCGAAGATTGGCCAAACTGTGAGTAGACCACTAAGCTCATCACCTTGACCTCAGAGGATCCATGACTCAGATGGAGACTGCACGAGGGGAGAAAATAGCATGAAGAAACTGGATGCATACTTTCTTTATTTACAACTCTAAAGTGCCTTGGAATGTTTTTCTTGAGATGATTACACAAACTAGGGCTGTATTCCCTGGAATTTAGAAGGTTGAGGGGTGATTTGATCAAAGTTTACAAGATATTAAGGAGAACTGATAGGGTGGATAGAGAGAAACTATTTCTGCTGGTTGGGGAGTCTAGGACGGGGGCATAGTCTAAAAATTAGAGCCAGACCTTTCAGGAGTGAAGTTAGGAAACACTTCTACACACAAAGGGTGGTAGAAGTTTGGAACTCTCTTCCGCAAACGGCAGTTGATGCTAGATCAAATGTTAATTTTAAATCTAAGATTGATAGATTTTTGTTAACCAAAGGTATTAAGGGATATAGGGCAAAGGTGGGTATGTGGAGTTAGGTCGCATATTAGCAATTATCTCATTGAATGGCAGAACAGGCACAAAGGGCTAAATGGCCTACTCCTGTTCCTATGTTCTATGTTAAAGCTGCAATGTAAATGCAAGTTGTTGTTGTAGCAGTAATGACATTGTACGTAAGTAACATAATTATGTTTTGGCAAAACAATGACCTTCATAATCGCATGAATCATGTATTCACAACAAAATTATGTTGTGTGATTTGCCTTACAAGTTTGGTAACATTCCCTTTCCTAATAACTTTGATGAGGAGATAATGACCTGTGAGACTGAGTCCAGTACATAGACAGCAGACAGGTACAGTGGGGTGGATCATCAACAACAACTTGTATCAGGGAACACGCCCCGACTCCGGGATCGGAGAACACGCCCCGACTCCGGGTTCGGAGAACACGCCCCGACTCCGGGATCGGAGAACACGCCCCGACTCCGGGATCGGAGAACACGCCCCGACTCCGGGATCGGAGAACACGCCCCGACTCCGGGATCGGAGAACACGCCCCGACTCCGGGATCGGAGAACACGCCCCGACTCCGGGATCGGAGAACACGCCCCGACTCCGGGATCGGAGAACACGCCCCGACTCCGGGATCGGAGAACACGCCCCGACTCCGGGATCGGAGAACACGCCCCGACTCCGGGATCGGAGAACACGCCCCGACTCCGGGATCGGAGAACACGCCCCGACTCCGGGATCGGAGAACACGCCCCGACTCCGGGATCGGAGAACACGCCCCGACTCCGGGATCGGAGAACACGCCCCGACTCCGGGATCGGAGAACACGCCCCGACTCCGGGATCGGAGAACACGCCCCGACTCCGGGATCGGAGAACACGCCCCGACTCCGGGATCGGAGAACACGCCCCGACTCCGGGATCGGAGAACACGCCCCGACTCCGGGATCGGAGAACACGCCCCGACTCCGGGATCGGAGAACACGCCCCGACTCCGGGATCGGAGAACACGCCCCGACTCCGGGATCGGAGAACACGCCCCGACTCCGGGATCGGAGAACACGCCCCGACTCCGGGATCGGAGAACACGCCCCGACTCCGGGATCGGAGAACACGCCCCGACTCCGGGATCGGAGAACACGCCCCGACTCCGGGATCGGAGAACACGCCCCGACTCCGGGATCAGAGGAGAACACGTCCCAACATCAATAAGCGCTCACTGCATTGTGACTCAGAAAGAATGAAGCTCTATGTCCAGGCTTTTAATGATCCATCTCCAATACATACACATGCATGTATATAGTATAACTGTATAATTAGCTCCTATAACAATAGTGGGCCATTGTGTAAAGGTCCTTCAGCCTCCGTCCTCAACTGTCTCCGAGTCCATGATGCACTAATTACTGCCATTTGTCTATAGTCTTCAGCTTACGAGTTGTAAGGTAGTGATCAAAGCAGCTTTGATACATCCCAGCTGATGAAAGCGAGAAGGGCTTGCTGCATGCACAGCTCAGTGGAGCCGCACATACACCAGATTGATTTGTAGCTTTTAAGCATGATGTCACCCGGGTCCCTTTGGCTCTCAGGAATCTGTATTCATTTAAAAGCTATTGTACGCTCTCCGCCTAATGCCCAGGAAACCTGAGCTGTGATTAACTCTCATACAGGACTCGAAAAAAACACTCTAAAAATAAGCATGAAATCACCAGCAAGTAGACACTGAATACAGCCAGCCCCACAGACCTGCAAATCTTAAACATGGCCGTGGCAAATGACCAATATAACCAAATATTACCACATCTGCAAGCCTGCAAATATTTCTCCATGGTTGGTGGACTGAATACATAATTCAACTCTTTCTGTGCGGCCAGGTAGGGCAGAGGGTAGTCATTTAAAATGCGCACTGTCTTTGATCGGTGAAAGGGGATCATGATGCTTTGACCCATCACCCAGTTTCCAAATGCCTCAACGTACTCTGCATGTTCTGGTTGTGTGAAGTTCCAGATACAGTGTAAGTGATGTTCTGATACGTGGGGGGGGGGGGGGGGGGGGGGGGGGGGAAGCACAAAACAAAAAGAGCAGCAAGGAAATTGTGCATCTAAGGTTCTCTTTCTCCTCACTTGTACTTCATTGGCTGTAAAGCACTTTGGGACGTCCTGAGGTCGTGAAAAGCGCTATATAAATGCAAGTTAATCTTCCCGTCTCCCCTACCCAACAAAGAAGTACCAGACTGCATCCTTACTCATTAAGATGCCTGCACAGATGTACAGCTTTTCCGCTCTGCTGCTGTCCATTCTTGAAGTCAGCCCAAAGGCAGGTCTTAGGTTGGGTTTAGCACACAAATTAAATGCCAAACATCTGCTGCAATTGTTTATAAAACAAAACACAGATTTTTTATTTCTAAAAGGTACCTTTAAAAAGGCTTTTTTTCTGCTTGATTTTTGCCAGGCCGTGACTGAAGTTTACTAAGATTTGATTTGTTTAAAATGTGATTTTGAAGAACTTACACTGCAACGATAACAGATTTTAGCCTGTGTTGCTTGTACCTAGGCTGATCTGGAATATGTAATAACGGAACAGGGAAGATCAAGGACAATGATTCCAAGTGAAAGAAGATGAATTATTACATAGTGTTTACAGCACAGAAACAGGCCATTCGGCTCAACTGGTCTATGCCGGTGATAATGCTCCACACGAGCCTCCTCCCTCCCCTCTTCATCTAACCCTATTTGCGTATGTGGTAAATGGCTGTTTTTCAGACTGGAGGATGGTAGACAGTGGTGTTCCCCAAGGGTCAGTGCTGGGGCCACTACTTTTTTTTAATATATATATATATATATAAATAAATGACCTGGATATTGGAATACAGAGTAGAATTTCTAAATTTGCCGGTGACACCAAACTTGGGGGTGTGGCAAACGGTGAGGATGATACCAACCGACTGCAACAGGACATAGAAAGGCTAGCAGAATGGGCAGACAAGTGGCAGATGGAATTTAATACAGAGAAGTGTGAGGTGATGCATTTTGGAAAAAGGAACAGGGAGAGGCAATATACACTTAATAGCACAGCTTTAACGAGTGTGCAGGGACAGGGGGACCTGGGAGTTAATGTGCATAGGTCCCTGAAGGTGGCAGGATATATTGAGAGAGTGGTTAGCAAAGCATATGGGATCTTGGGCTTCATAAATAGAGGTATTGAGTACAAAAGTAGATAAGTTATGCTGAACCTTTATAAAGCGCTGGTTAGGCCACAACTGGAGCATTGCGTCCAGTTCTGGTCACCACACTTTAGGAAGGATGTGAAGGCCCTTGAAAGGGTGCAGAGGAGATTTACCAGAATGGTTCCGGGGATGGGGGATCTTAGCTACAAGCACAGGTTGGAGAAGCTGGATTTGTTTTCATTAGAGCAAAGGAGGTTGAGGTGTGATTTGATAGAGGTGTACAAGATTATGACGGGTTTGGATAGGCTAGACGGGGAAAGGCTGTTCCCACTAATTGATGGTACAAGGACTAGGGGACACAGATTTAAGGTTTTGGGCAAGAGATACAGGGGGGATGTGAGGAAAAACTTTTTTACGCAGCGAGTGGTGAGGACCTGGAACTCGCTGCTGACGGAAGTGGTGGAAGCGGAGACACTCAAATGTTTTCAAGGGGAGACTGAATAGGCACTTGAGGGAAATAAACTTGCAGGGCTACGGGGATAGAGCAGGGGAATGGGAATGACTGGATTGCTCTACAGAGAGCTGGCACGGACTCGATGGGCCGAATGGCCTCCTTCTGTGCCGCTGTGACTCTCTGGGCTGGATTTTGAATGACCCGTGGAGTCGGGTTTGGAGGCGTGTGGGGGGTTAAAGTTGCGGGGTCAGGGGTCCCGACCCCATCACGACTCCATCCCGCCTCCACGCAATTTTGACAAAATCGGTCGCGAGGTTCCCGACTCCGTTCCGCCTCCAAGAGGCAGGAGAGGCCATTAAAGCCCTTAACAAGCCCTAAATTGGCTCTGTAATGCCATTTTGAAACGTTTTAGCTAGTTTAACCCTTTTCTGACGTGAAGCACGCCTGATGTGAAACACTCCAGTGAAACCTGGCGGGAGCACAAGTGGATAGCTGACTATCAGCTGCAGGTCCACTATTACAGCGGAGATGTGATGAAGGTAGTAGTAGTATTAGGTGTGAGCTGCTGCACTGAATGTCTTCAGAGACTGCCTGGCCTTGCTGTGAGAGGACTGGATGGAAAAAACTCTCTCTCTCTCTCTCTCTCATATATATATTTTGCCTCACAGCAAAAGCCAGGCAGGTCCTCTCTCACCAACAACCAGGTAGTCTGTGAGACCAGGCAGGCAGTCTCTGACCTGCAATGCAGCAGCAATGATGACATCATCAGAGGCGACTTTCAGACTGAAACCACTAATTAGTTCATGGGTTCCCACATGCTGGAACTCAATTGCCCAATTAAGTGAAAATTGCATCATTCATCCACATTAATCTGGAGTCGGGGGGGGAACACAAAATGCGGATGACACAACCCCAACCCGACCCCAAGACAAAATCCAGCCCTATGACTCTATATCCTCTTATTCCTTTCTCCCTCATGTACTTAACTAGCTTCCCCTTAAATGTATCTATGGTGTTCGCCTCAACTACTCCATCTGTAGTGAGTTTCACATTCTAACCACTCTCTGGGTAAGTTTCTCATGAATTTTTTATTGGATTTATTAATGACTATCTTCTATTTATGGCCCCAAGTTTTGAACTCTTCCCACAAGTAAAATCATCTCTTCTACTTCTTATTTCTGTAGGAGAGATTAGAGAAATTTACGGTCTACAATCTGGAAAGAAGGTGGTTAGGGGAAGGCCTTGAGATGTAGGAAATATTAAATGATGAAAAATATGATGAACCCAGATTATAAATAAGTGGAAAGTACATTTAAAATAAATACATTCGGAAGAATTTCATAATTCAAAAGCTGATAAATGTTTGGAATAATCTGCCGGTCTGGGTTGTAGAGATAAAAGAAAGCAGAAAGCACCTTTCACCACCTCAGGATGTCCCAAAGCGCTTTACAGCCAATGAAGTACTTTTGAAGTGGAGTCACTGTTGTAATGTGGGAAACGTGGCAGCCAATTTGCGCACAGCAAGCTCCCACAAACAGCAATGTGATAATGACCAGATCATCTGTTTTATTGATGTTGGTTGAGGGATAAATACTGAGCAGGACACCGGGGATATCTCCCCTGCTCTTCTTCGAAATATTGGATCTTATACATCCAACCGTGGGGGCAGACGTAGCTCGATTTAATGCCTCATCCGAAAGACAGCCCTGCCGACAGTGCAGCACTCCCTCAGCACTGCACTGAAGTGTCAGCCTGCATTTGGTCTCTGGAGTGGTCAAATGCCTGCCCCTCAATTCGGGTGTAGCGCTTAGAACACAAGGACCGAAAGAAAAGTCCACTGAGAATGTAAAAGTAAACTACAGGCATTACTTTACATAATTTATTTCCTTTGATCTATATTTATTCCCTTGTCTTTTAAGGTATTTCTCCTCCCCATCGATGCATCAGTACCAGTGTCACTACTGAAGTGGCCATCCAGAGCTTTGCCAAACCACCATGGGTGACTCCTCCTGGTTTCCACATCTCACTACTCCATGGCACAGCGCATCAGTACACCACTGTCCTGGTGCTATTGGGCTGCCATTGAAAGGCTGAATTAATAACATAACCGCATGGTACATACAAACGACAACGGCCATTCACTACAAGAGCAAATAGGTTTCAGAAAAAGGGCTCTCACTGCTACCAACAACTAGTCTCATTCGAAGCAGCCTATGCTGTCTGCACACAACCAGAATGAATTTGTCTATAATTACTTTCAATCAGACAGAGGGATGGCAGCTGTGCTCCTGTGGAGACCCGGAATTATGTAAAATACAGCTAGAATTCATCTGTGCACTTCCTGCAGCCAGAACAATAGGACCATCCAATGGATCAAACTGAGAAACAAAATAGCTTTCACATCTTGCCAGGGAACTTATAGAATCATAGAATGGTTACAGCACAGAAGGAGGCCATTTAGCCCGTCGAGCCTGTGCCAGCTCTCTGCAAGAGCACTTTAGCTAGTCCCACTCTCCCGCACTTTCCCCGTAGCCCTGCAATTTGTTTCCTTCAGGTACTTATCCAATTCCGTTTTTAAAGCCACGACTGAGTCTGCCTCCTCCACCCTTTCAGACAGTGCATTCCAGATCCTAACCACTCGCTGCGTAAAAAAGCTTTTCCTCATGTCGTCTTTGGATCTTCTGCCAGTCACCTTAAATCTGTGTCCTCTGGTTCTCAACCCTTCCGCCAATGGGAACAGTTTCTCTCTATCTACTCTGTCCAAACCCCTCATGATTTTGAATACCTCTATCAAATCTCCTCTCAACCTTCTCTGCTCTAAGGAGAACAACCCCAGCTTCTCCAGTCTATCCACGTAACTGAAGTCCCTCATCCTGGAACCATTCTTGTAAATCTTTTCTGCACCCTCTGTAAGGCCTTTACATCCTTCCTAAGGTGTGGTGCCCAGAATTGGACACAATTACTCCAGTTGAGGCCGAACCAGTGTTTTATAAAGGTTCATTATAACTTCCGCACCATAAATATTTTGAGAAAATTGGTATCCCTTTAAAGTCTGCAACTTTAGTAATGTCGTGAAAAATTTGAATCTTGGTACAGATTTGTGCAGGTCACCTCTTGTTAACTTGCCTACCACAGAGCTCAGTAACTACTATACAAGGACTGTTGACACCTTCTGATCATGTTCAGATAGCATACTGCTTATAACCAGACTATTATCAGTGGGAAGCAATGAGAGGCATAGTTGTTTTTCTCTAAAGCCTTTTTGTCCTAGTTATTAATTCCCTTAATGCAGCTCTTCAAATGCTCCTATTTCTCCACTAAAGTTAGTGATCTGCCCATCAGTGAAATTAGAATATCACAAACAGAACTCCTATAATTGTGAACATGAGGCTATCAGCCCCTTTTGTGGGGCAAGAACATGATCGGCAAACTACCACAGGTTACCCCACTCCTCTACACACGACCTCGCAGGTTACTCTCCTTTCAGCCAGCCAGGCTAACAGTAATGTGCACAGCAGCACAGTGCTCCCCATCCCCCTGCCTTCTGGAGGCTTAGGGGGAGAAATTCAGTATCGCCCCATTTGGGGCGCAATTATCGGCCGGGCGCAAAGTTTAGTGCCTGGCGCTAATTATCGCCTCCGACTGCAAACTTAGCATTTATCGCCCCTGGAGGTGATTGGAGCGCTAAATCAGGCGCTACACACCTGTCTTAAGGCGCAAATGCCGAGGAGCAAGGCGCTAACTCAGAGCGCGGGCGAAGCTCATGTGATGTCAGTCAGCAATGGAACACAGACACACTGGCGCCGGCCAGTTCTTAAAGGGGAGGGTTGATCTTGCTCTCCATCCACACCCTGCTCATTGCAGCCTTGAATTTCGGCCTGGAGAGACCTGTACATCAAATCTGCTGGAAAGAACAATGGAGAGAACCAGAGAAAGAGCTCAGAGTGCAGCCCCCACAATCTCTTCTAAATCGATGCAAGGAAGGTCAAATCAAAATGAACCTGCAAAGTGCTGCTCAGTACCCAAAACTTCTTCACACAGCGTTGAATCTCTCCCGAAGTCTCTCTCTCTCTCTCTCTCTCTCAGAATGCGTGGTGCAAAAATGACGCCGACAAAAAAGGCAGGAAGCGGTCGCCTTTAAATAGCGCTTTCCCAGTCCCTTCCCGACTGCAAAACGCTCCCCTCAACCTGTCGTTGCTAGCGGCAGGCGGTAAGGCAGGGGGCGCCACTCAATATCCGGTCCGGGGCGCTACCGGGGCGTTGCACGCTCGACTGACATCACGATCTGCGGGCGCAGGAGATCGTGGCGGTAGTGTTTAGCGCCGCCGCAAAATGTTTTTCAATTTTGCGAGTGGCGCAAACATCGCCGTGCCCGGACGCTAGTTGCTTTGCGCCCCATTAGTGCCCTCTTAGGGCGCTAACGGGAGGCGCTAAGCAACTGAATTTTTCCCCCTTAGACTCTTTCTGGGCTATGAATCCACAGATGCTGCCAGTCCGCCAGTACCTTGTCCATGTGGACATTCTTCACGTCGGAGTCCGAACAGTGAGAAAGACCAACCCATTATCATGATGGGTGTTGATAAGAGTAAACGAGGAGAAACTGTTTCCAGTGGCAGAAGGGACGGTTAGCAAAGGCAACTGGCAAAAGAACCAGAGGCGAGTTGAGAATTTTGTTTACGCAGCGAGTTGTTATGATCTGGAACGCGCTGCCTGAAAGGGCGGCGGAAGCAGATTCAATAGCAACTTTCAAAAGGGAATTGGATGAATACTTGAAAAGAAAAAAAAATGCCAGGCTGTGGGGAATGAGCACGGTAGTGGGATTAATTGGACAGCTCTTTCATAGAGCCGGCACAGGCATGGAGGGCCGAATGGCCTCCTCCTGTGCTGTATCATTCTATGATTACACCATGAAGGAGGGGGGGAGAAACAGGAAGATAATTACAATCAAGCCTTAACATTCGCCAATGTCTAGACAGACATGCAGTTTTCAGAAAGAGTCACCAAATGGCATTGAGGAGCAGGAACAGTGGTCAATTTTGCCCTCAGTAACCTTGGGTTCCTGAAGTGTATTGTAGCACCCTACTGAAATCAGCTAATTCAGCACAGAACCCAAGAACTTACTGGTCTGTCGAACTCAAGGTCACAGCAAGTGGTGCGTTTACCCACAGTAACCTATTGGGCGGGGGAGGGGCCATAAGAAAGACTTGCATTTATATAGCGCCTTTCACGACTACCAGATGTCTCAAAGCGCTTTACAGCCAATGAAGTACTTTTTGGAGTGTAGTCACTGTTGTAATGTGGCAGCCAATTTGCGCTCAGCAAGCTCCCACAAACAGCAATGTGATAATGACCACTAATCTGTTTTTAGTGATGTTGGTTGAGGGATAAATATTGGCCAGGACACCGGGGATAACTCCCCTGCTCTTCTTCAAAATAGTGCCATGGGATCTTTTACGTCCACCTGAGAGAGTAGACGGGGCCTCGGTTTAACGTCTCATCTGAAAGCCGGCATCTCCGACAGTGCAGCACTCCCTCAGCACTGCACTGGAGTGTCAGCCTAGCTTTATGCGCTCAAGTCCCTGGAGTGGGACTTTGAACCCACAACCTTCTGACTCAGAGGCGAGTGTGCTACCCACTGAGCCACAGCTGACACTCAAATATTTATTTATAAATAATCTCACTCTGGTAATGTTTGCTGCCGTACTCTGCAATGATTTAAAGCATTAGTATAATTAACTTCTAAAAAGATTTTTGAGAAGTTTCGAAGTACTGTCTGCTCTGTTAACCGTCCTGCCCAGTGAAGAGTGATTAATCAGCAGGCACTGGTGAGAAGCAGTGCAGCCTCAATCACTATTTATAACTGTGAAACGATTGGAGGTCCAGGGCCCACGATGAGTTCTGTCACCTGACTTGCCAAGTACACAAGACTGCCAGAGCCGCTGTAAAATCATCTGTGGCAATAAATAGACTGTACTTCAGTGTCCTGGTAAATGCACTTGATTTACAGAGTGTGCAGGGCACAATCTTAACATAAGCAATTATTTTTCTATCTAGGTTACTCTTCTGCTCAAGTACCAGAATGTGCTGACTTTCGTCTTCTGTAGCTGCTGGCCACAGCATCAGACACAAGAAACCCTGCGCGCTGCTACTCTCAGTCATTTTTTTTAAGCTTTAACTGCCACTTTACTGTCTGTCCCTATCACACCACTGAAGTGTGGTGTCTTTTACCCATGAGAGGAAGGGGTTAAAATTTAGATCACAAACAGCTGACGTTATTCCTGCTGAACAAACAGATCTCCGTGTGCAGTTGGCCCAAGAAACGCTGCTTCTGTAAGGGACAGAATTACCTCCAAAATGAGAACGAGCAAAGAATGGAGTACAATTGAATGTAACCCCCTGTTCCTGTTCAGGCTTTCTCCCCCAATACCTTTACTCTGTGTTCAAGGCTAGACTGTAGTTACCATCAGGACGCCAAGGTCCTTATGAGCCAAGACATGCATCTTCTCCATCACCGTGTATGGGAGCAGGCCCAAGTTTAACTATTAACCCCGAATCACAGTAAACTGTTCACTGGAGAACACCGGAGAGGTTCACCGTGTTCTCCCATCGCTTCCAAAAATGGAAAGTAGCAAAATCGCCAAGCCGATGCGTACAAGCTAAAACTACTGAGTCATATTTGTTTGCATGTGAAACAATACAAGAAGAGGCACAGTGGGATACTAAAAGTACAATAACCACGCAATATATAGGGCTACATTCTGCGAGACTCCATGCCAGAAGGTGGGCCCTCACACAATGGGCAGCTTATTGGAAAGTCGCAAGTGCACTGCCATCTGATAGACCGCCCACTGTGTGCGATGCCCTGCAGATGGTGTGGGATCTTTGCCCATAAGCTGTTTCAACACGAAAAAAAAAGAGGAAGTACTAAATCCTTGTAGACCATTTGAACAACTTGAGTTACGGAATGTGCTGAAAGTTGCCTGGAAGAGGACCCTCATAGTGTCTACACTTTGCCCCTCTGACGTGTAGAAGCAAAGCAAAGCGGAGGGATCTGACGAGAAAGTCTGCGAGTTTTAAGACTTGATGATCCAACGATTTCCTCTCGATTGCCTGATCATTCAAACCGTAGCAATTTTTAACAGTCGGTAGACAGAGTGTGCACTGAGGCGTTCTGGCTGTCTAGCAGACTAAATAATCGGTATTTGACATCTGACAAGAATTGCTAACACAACCTTTTCTGGATCGTTGAAACGGATTCCGCATATCAACGACCTCTCGCCCTTCAAAGAGCTTATAATTTGATTACCTTCAAAACAAAAACTCTTGGCGCTGCGGCTCATGGTGCGGGGGTGTGGGAGGAGTGTGCACAGTGGCTGGCAGATTTGGAAAGAATTTTGCGAGAGACAGGCGCAGCGTCAGTGAAGCAAATGTTGTTCCTCGCTTTCTGAAAAATATGAGCCAACGAGGCATTTTTGTGCAACAGATACATCACCGATGTGATCAACACATGCTCGATGCGACACTTATTTCTCGCTACATAAATATATATGTATACAATATGAAAATAAATAAAGGTCTTGCTATAGTGCACAGCCATCACACCTCAAAGTGTCACACTTGAAAGTGTATGTCACACTGATTAGATAAAAATAATATTTTTCTTAAAACTTTTCTCTAGATAGAGAAGGGCATTTTTGGCAGCTCCGCTCCTGGAATGAGTACAGTAGTTGACCCTAGCAGTCACTGGAAGAGCGGGAACATGCGGGAGAAATTACTGGGATACTCCCTGGCAATGGACTTGCCACAGCTGCAACAACCCTAGTCCAACAAATAATGATTGACTGTGTATTTATTTAATCCATTTCCATAGCCGTTTAATCAGTGAGTTCGCTGAATGGTCCCGCTTTATAGGAATAATCAATACTTCAGGATTTATTTATTTGAAAGTTTTTGCCAGATTTATAAGGCGGCAATATAATAAGTTTGTTTTGCTTTGGTCTGCAGTTGCTGGCTAGAGTGCACAGCTTATTCCCATTTTTTCCCCCGAATCATTTTGAAGGGATGTTCCTGTAAAATAAAAATCTTGCTTTGTAAGAACCAGGAATAAGAACATAAGAAATAGGAGCAGGAGTAGGCCATTCGGCCCCTCGAGCCTGCTCCACCATTCAATGAGATCATGGCTGATCTTCTGCCTCAACTCCATTCACCGGCCCTATCGAATGATGTGCAACCTAGAATTTACATTCCCAGGTGCCTTTTGTAGCCCTGTGATTTTGGAATTCATAGAATCTTACAGCACGGATGGAGGCCACTCGGCCCATTGTGCCTGTGCCAGCTCTTTGAAAGAGCTCTCCAATTAGGCCTACTCTTTCCTTATAGCCCTGCAAATTTTTACCTGGAATAACTGTCTTCTTTCATCTTTGATGTCATCCTAGTAAATCTTGACTGTGCATTTGTCATGGCACCAAGATTCTTCCAATAATCGAGCATCCAAATCTGCACATACTATCTGTGGCCTAATCAATGCCTTATACAGATTTGCAATCACTTGGATTTTGTATTCAATGCCCGTACGTATGCTTTGCAATGGCTATTTTTACCTGCAATCCTGAAGAACCACCGAAGGTTACAGCACAGGAGGAGGCCATTGAGCACACGAGCCCGGATTTTAACTCCCAACAGACCAGCCCGCCGCAGCACGAGGCCTTGAGAAATTTGAACTCATCTGTGTGCACACTCCCGCCCCCCGCCCCCCCAAAATCAGTGTCCTGCCCGAGCCTGGCAGGAAGTGCTAGCTGGCCGGCAGGAGGGAGTGGGGATTTTGGGCATCGGGATTCAACCATCAGGGACCTGAAGGAACGATCGCCGGCAGGTGGGTAAGGGCTTAGGAGGACGGTCAGGAGGGCATTGCGGTCAGGGGGGGGGTGGGAAGCCTGGGGGCAATGTTGCATTGGGCAGGGGATGCCCAAGATTCCCTGGTGGGGCTGGGAGGAGCACTCCCGCTCCTCCTGACCCACAAGGGAACAAAAAATTAAAAGCTACTTAATTTCCTGGGCCTCTTCTGGCCCCGGATCCGTTTGCCGGCGGGTTTTACTGGCAGGTCCGACACTGGGCGGGACTGCCCCAATATTTAGTTATCTTTGTATCGGGACACTGGCCCAAAAATTCGGCTGAATACGGGAGAGTACGAACTGTGTACTCTCGCGTATTCGGTCCCGAAGTGCCGGTTTCCTGCATGCACTGCGCATGCGCGGGAAACCGGCACTTCCGATATGGCGAAGGGGGCGGTTCCTAAGTGAACCGCATGCGCACTATAGGCTGTGCGCACGCAGCGCACTTAGGTTTTTTTTCAGGTTTGAACGCGAAGGTAAGTGTTGAAGATTTTACACATGAAGAAAGCAGGCGTAAGACCCCCTTTTAACAAGGTAAGTAGTTGATTAAGTATTATTTTTAATTTTTTCAACAGGTTTATCTTTTTTAGAGACTTTAAAGAAAGGTAAGTTTATTTTTATAACTTTTAAAAAGAATTTAAATTTTTTCAAAAATTAAAATTTTTGTTTAAAGTGGTTAATTTATTTAACTATAGTTATTTTATTAATGTGATGGCTTTTTTTTAAATTTATTTGAGGTTTAGCTGTTCTTTTGGGGGCAATTTGTATTCATAGTTTTGACAGTTCTCCTGTCAAATCTATGAATGAAAGATGGTGTGTTGCCATTGGCTCTCCATGGCCCACGTGATCCCAGAGGTCGCATCGAACTAACTGCGCCTCTGGGACACGCACACACTGCGCGCCGGCACCAGGGAGAGGCCCGGGACCCGAAGTTCGTGTGGGCCTGAAACACAACGGCAGGCGCGGTAGGTAAGATCGCGCGCAATCCTTACCCCTGCGGCAAGCTGGAGAGGCCAATTTCTGGGCCATTAATCTTTATGTATTCACGGGGCCCTGCCTGCCTACAGAAAGCACCTCAGCTGCCTCTGAAAAGTGCGAGGTTAATATGAAGGTGGATAGGAGTGCGTCTGGTAGCCTGAGGCAAGTACTTTTCCACCATTTTAACCAGCCGCCCACTCCCATCAAGCTAGTCAACTTGATGGTTCTAATTTGTCATTAAACAACAGGACGCTGGTTCCAACAGTCTGTCCAGTCACAGGGTAACAGCACACGGAGAGATATCCATTCAGGCACAGCTAGAACTGACTGTATCCCAAGCATGCAGACCTTGACATTTACACGCTGCTATAATAGGGCTTTTGTAAAGCTCAAACCAACCTCAGCTGAAGAGAAATCCTTAACGATAACAGACTTTTACAAAAACATAATCCGCTCAATCACACAGCTTTGCGAATATAAAAACAAGGTTTGACACCAAGTTGTTTCCGGGAAGGTTTTTCATGTAACGTGCATGTTACTACAAGTCAACCCAGTTCATCACAACAACTTGCATTTATATAGCGCCTTTAATGTAGTAAAACATCCCAAGGCGTTTCACAGGAGCGAGAGGAGAGAAAACTTGACACCGAGCCACATAAGGTGATATTAGGACATTTGGTCAAAGAGGTAGGTATTAAGGAGCCTCTTAAAAGGGCGAGAGAGAGGTAGAGAGGTGGAGAGGTTTGGGGAGGGAGTTCCAGGGCTAGGGCCTAGACAGCGGAAGGCATGGCCGCCAATGGTGGTGTAGGAAATGGATGAGCTTCAATAGACTGTGCGACCTTTTCTCTTATATTCTTAAATGGCCACTAACACCTGTTACGTTGCATCATTTATTTTGGCTGTGTTGCTGCAGGTAGATGGGATGTGGAAATTATTCCATATCCATGAGATAACAGCCTGACCAGAAAACTAACAGCCGTCCACTGCTACCAACAGCAGAGAACGCTCGCTGTAACCGCAGCAACTCTCATCCTCGTTGTTGGCTCGTTCTCCATAAAGTACTGAACAAACAAACTCCTGCTGTCCTTCACATGGAACTCACTGAATCAAAATCAAATCAAGTATTACAAACCTCCACAGCAACCAGCTGGTGTAGGGGTCACTTCACTGCCAATCTGTGCGCACAACAAGGTCCCACAAACACAAACCGTGTGATAATGACCAGATAAACTGTTTTTAAGGTATTAGTGGAGGGATAAATATTGGCCAGGGCACTGGGTACCCTCCACGGCCACTGCCCGCTAACTGATGATATCCATTACACGTGGCAATCATCACTATTACTAAAGGATTCTAAGGTGCAACTTTATTATATTTAACAGCCATCCAAAAAAAGCCCACCACCAAATCAGATCAAAGGGTAACTTGTTTTTAATAACTATGATATAAATAGACCACTTGCACAGCCAGTTGTTTAATATGGTGCGAGTTTCTTGCGCGAGGGAAACTTGCAATCACTGTTTATTCTTTCTTTTCCTCACCCCAGGCTTCAGCTTGTGCCAAAAGAAGGCATGCAAAAAGGAGATAGCGGCCCAGGTGGATCTCTTGTGATTTTTATCCTCTTTCCCTCTAGGGATGCACCTGGCCTCTTGCTTGGTGTCTCACCGTGGTGGCATAGCGGAGAACCAGATCTCACCAGGCAGGGCTGTCACGGAGCGATATCGCAGCCAGAAGCCACCTCACCAGGCCACACGGCACCGACAAGCTATCTCGTGAAAAAAGAAGCCTCAAGGCACATCATTACACGACGCAGTGTCCACATGCTGCTTTACTGAACCACACAGCACCCACAAGGGACCTCACTGCCAACCTCAACATTAACCCTGGTGTTAGAGATTCGTTTCGACTATCCTAATTGGTGAAGTGACCTTATTTTCATTCCATATTGGCAATTATGTTACGACTGAAAAAATTAATGCTACCTTTATGCCTCAGTACCAGTGTCACTACTGAAGTGCCACCTAGGTACTATCTTTCGGATGAGAGGTTAAACCAAGGCCCCGTCTGCTCTCTCAGGTGGATGTAAAAGATCCCATGGCACTATTTTGAACAAGAGCAGGGGAGTTCTCCCCGGTGTCCTGGCCAATATTTATCCCTCAACCAACATAACAAAAACAGATTATCTGGTCATTATCACATCGCTGTTTGTGGGAGCTTGCTGTGCACAAATTGTCTGTCACGTTTCCTACATTACAAACAATGACTATATTTCAAAACTACTTAATTGGCTGTAAAGCACTCTGGGATGTTCTGAGGTCGACAAAGGCGCTATATAAATGCAAGTTCTTGTTTTCATGAAGATCAGTCAGAACATCTGGTAACTATCGTGATCTTTGCTGGAATTGTATAATTTGAAATTCAGGAGTCCAACTTAAGTTTAGATAAGCAAAGTTTTGACCCTGGCTGTTGGCATTGTGCATGAGTAAATGTGTCCTAGTGATGGAGAGGTGGAAAAAGATCATAATAAAGCATATAATGGGAAATTTGCTCTATGAAGCTATTCTCTATTGTTATTGTGCATCTAGGGAACTGTTAAACTATACACGCCATTAAGAACCCAGATCCGAAGGCTGGTTGTGTTGAGTTCGCTGGGCAGCTGTAATTGACCTCAAGATCCCTGGGTCAGAGCGGAGAAAAGTCAACCAGGATGATCATCATCACATGAGGACGGTGCCCCTGCAGTCAAACAACCTGCCAACACTCAACTGTTGAAGTTCTCTCACAAATAATCACCATCTGGGCAAGGTACTAGAGGGTGCCTTAGAAGCTCAACCCACAAGAGGTCAAGAAAGCAGGAAGAAAATCAATGAATAACAAATGTCCTCAGACTTGGCCTCAGTAACAATCCCATAGCGCCAATGTTGTGATGTCTCAAGTACTTCTTACTGACATTTATACTTAAAAAGTGCTAAAGACATGTCTATTTAGCAATCCAGATTAACTTTCAAGAGTCCTTGCACACAATCCACAATCTCTTACCAAGAACATGCATCACCTGAGAGGGATGAGTACAAATCAATTCATTTTCCAGATTTATCCGTGGGCGATTTTTTTTTTGGTTGCCCAACATAGAATCATACAGCACAGAAGGAGGCCATTCGGCCCTTCGTGCCTGTGCCGGCTCTTTGAAAGAGCTCTCCAATTCGTTCCACTCCCATGCTCTTTCCCCATAGCCCTGCAGTTTTTTGCCCCTTCATGTATTTATCTTTTGAAAGTTACTATTGAATCTGCTTCTATCGCCCTTTCAGGCAGCGCATTCCAGATCATAACAGCTTGCTGCATAAAAAAAAATTCTCCTCATCTCCCCTCTGGTTCTGAAATCTGTGTCCTCTGATTACCCACCCTTTGGAAAAAAAAGCCAAAAATTAGCATTACCTTGCCACATAAAATTCAAAAGGACTATTAAAAGCTGGGAACCAAGGGGCTTTTTTTCATTGTGCCCACTCCCCCCGGAACACATTTTGAGTCCCTCTTTCTTAAAAAGTAAACCACGCAAATAAAAAAAATCCAAGGCACCACCTGAAAGTGTAACATTTCAGTGAGGGAATTGCAAAACTGGTAAAATACTTAATGCTCCACTATTGGTCTACTGTATCCAGCAAGAACATTTCAATCATACTAATGAGGCGCACATCTGCATCAGGGCACAGAGCAGTGCACAGCCGCAGAAAACCGTACAAAATAGAGCGGGGCAATCACCTTGGATGTCACAGGAGGTGCAGTTTTTTGAGAAGAGGCCTCTGCTTTACCTTTTTGCCTTCGGTGGCTACACAATGGGGGAAAAAAACCTTCAACTGTAAAAGGTCACTTTTATTATTAACTGTAATCAGATCCAGTTAATGTTTGGTTCGTATGGCTCAGCACTCTGTGGCATGCATTTACATTTTACTGGCATATTCAGCAATGACTGTTTGCATACCAGCTCAGCATGAACTAGGGAAAACACTCAGGACTTCAAATCAATGGAGAGAGAAAAAATAGTCCGTTTCAAGAAGGGGTTTAAAATTGAAGTAAATATAGATAACTACAACGCTTGAATTGACGCAGCACTTTAATATGCTGTCGAAGTGACTTTTTTGGGGGGTGAGGTAACTATCATGGAGGCATTAGAGAGAGAACCTTGCGACTGGAGCCCCTTTATAAATTCACGATATCACTTACAACTACAATTCTCTTTGACGTCATTTGTTTTTCCGTAGCTTTGTTCTAAAAAAAATTGTAATTTAATTTCCTTTCACCATAAAACAGTGCATGACGGCATCATCAACCACATTGTGTGGCAGTATCTCCTGGTCCGAAGTGTTAAAGGAGATACTGACGTCAGTAGAAATTAATTCATTAATCCAGAGCACTTCAGCAAGTGTGTCATTTCCAGCCGGTTTGACTAATTCAGCTCCTTGGCACCCGTCTGGCTTAATAACTCCAACAAATCAGTTACACTAGACCCAGTGTTTATTCCCGTTGAACTTTCAATATATTTAAACAGCAAAATAAACAAAAGAATGTTCATTATGTCTCTTTCAACAGTTTGGTTTCTAAAATACCAATAAAGAACTTTACTCTTTAAGAACAAGCTCCACTACATCTCAAGTGGCAAGGCAAGTGTGCTTGACTCACATCCATTAGACTCCAGTGCTGCCTATGGTTCAGGCTTAGCTCAATGGTTCTCTTACTCTTAGTATGGCCACTGGAAGGAACATCCTGGGCTGGATTTTTCGGGGGGTCAGTGGGCGCGATCGGTGGCGGGTCGAGTGTGAAAGCGTTTTTTTTCCCCAGCGGGTCAGGACCCCGCTGTGAACCCACCGCCACGCGCCTTTCCCCGATGTCGGGTCTGTCGGCGCTGAGCAGACCCGACAGGCAGTGGCGGGGTCACAGCAGGGGTAATTGAGGTAATTAGTGGCTTGTTTAGAGCCACTTAAGAATGAATTTCAGCTCACCTTCTGCATTTGACAGCTCGTCCACGGGGTCCTCGCTGGTCGTGGACCACGTCTGTCAAGCTGAGGCGGGAGTTCAGTGGCCATTGAATCAGCTGTTGAGTTGACAGCTTCAAATGTGCAGTAAAAGCTCCCACCTTACAGAGATATCTTCCGTCAGCCACAAGCTCTTCCTCACTGCATTTCCACAACAGATTCACCGTGCTGCAAGTCTTTGCACAAGTCTCCATCCAGTCTGACCTCATTAGCTCTCTCACCATTGACAGATCACTTCTGACATCTCTACTTCACCTGCCATCTATTCCATCAGCATGGGTGCCCTTTATATTTTCTCACCTTGGTCCTCAGAATCCCACCACAATGAGCCCCAACACCAGCAGCACCAGGCACACCAGCAGAACCAACACCACCACCGACCTTCTCCGCAATCACCTGATGCTGCACAGGACATAGGGCGTCAGCACCCGACCACATTGCTGCCCGGGAGGCATGGGATGGTCTCACCATGGCCAGATGTATTTCACTTGACGCTGTACACCCTGGTTGCCACATGATGGGCCACATTGGCACCACCCCACACTAACACCATAAAGCATCCCTAAAATGCCCAAGCCATTCCTTTCACACTCATCACCATTGCGGGGATACTGTTATGTCTCACCATTCACACCAACTCACTAAGCCACTTCCAAAGGTGCAAACAAATCTGTCCAAGAACGGAAAGTGTTGAAAATAAAGGTTTCAAAGTTTGACACCACATTAACAGAAACTTTACATGAACATTGCATAAAACACCCAAGTGCCTACCCTTGTGTGTTGTTAGTTGGTATGATTGCACTAGCATGAGGGTGAATATGAGGTGTGGCTAGTGAGATGGGGATGTGATAATGTAGATAGAGAGGGATGGGTGGAGGTGTAAGGTAAGTTGGTGTGAGTAAGGATGTGCAGGAGTAGGGTAGGGAAGGCAGAGTGATGGGGATGTGATGAGAGGCACTGCAGGATGAGGTTGAGTGTGGTTTTGTACTAACGTTTTGTGATCTACTGAGATCATTGAAACGTTTGCGGCACTGCACCCAGGTCCTCCTATCCACATCCCTGCTTGTGCCCTCCTCTGCAATGTGCAACCAGGCTGTGTTGATCTCCTGGGGAGGTCTCTTCCACCCATCAGAAGGGAAGAGGACCTCCCTGTGTGCTGTGACTCCCTCCATAAGCATATAGAGGGAATAAGAGGGAATAATGGGAGAGCCTGGGTGCAGCCCTCTGCCTCTATGCAGTGCTTGTCAGTGTTTGCAGCACCTCAATGCTGTAGAACACTGACAGCACAAACGTCAAAATAAAGTTGGCCATGGTCCCTTTAAGGAAACCGGCTGATGACGCGTCATCAAATGACGTCACCAGACCCGCTTCCTCTAATTGGCCGGGAAACGCGCTGGGCGGGCTTAACAAGCCCAATCAAGAGAAAGTCATTTCAGAGGCCGGGATGGAGCCAGCAGCGGGGTTGGGACCCGCCACCGACGTCGCCCACCACGGACCTGCCGAAGTCAGCAAAATCACGGCCCATATCTTGATGAAGGGGATGACAACACTGACACAGACCAAAATGGCCACTCTGTTGGCATGACAGATCGTCCCATACCAGCATTGACGGAGAGGGAGAGATTGACAGCCCAGAGCACCCCTCCTCGAGAGAGAGAGAGAGAGAGAGAGAGAGAGAGAGAGTTACATAACAACTTGCATTTATATATCGCCTCCAATGTAATAAAACATCCCAAGGCACTTCACAGGAGAGGTTATCAAAGAAAATTTGACACCGAGTCACATAAGGAGATTTTAAGTCAGGTGACCAAAAGCTTAGCCGAAGAGGTGTCAAATTTTGTTTGCTAACACCTCCGTGAAGCGCCTTGGGACGTTTTACGATGTTAAAGGTGCGAGTTGTTGCTGTTATCATTTTAACTGCCTAACGTTGTAATATTCGGCCAACATTCACTGTCCGAGCTCAGACCTGACGGAGGGCCATTTGCGCAAGGTACCCGAGGGCACCCAGCAATGTATGGACAACAAGAGTCAGCACCTCCAAAAGAGGAAGAGAAAAGAGTAAAAGAAAGTGTCTGGCTGCATCCCTTTGAGGATCAAATAAATATTTGCGAAGCAATCAAATGTTATTTCAGGCTTATTAAAGCCGTTGCCGTGGCTCCATACAGTGATAACTTAAATAAACTAGCCATTAGAGACAAGTGAAAAAGATGGGTTTACCACAACCACATGATACGACACAAAACACAGTATACAGCTGAAAGATAGCTTTGGCACCAAGGGATTTCAGCATGTAATTTAGGCCTGAAAATTAAAACTGCATGGCCATCAGACCACAGGGTCCACAGCTGGCAAAACACTCTCTGGCATACGGCTGTCTGTCACAGACAGTCTCCAAAACAGCTGCACAATAGAGCGGGCTTGTGCTTCATGACAATGCAATCACTGGAGCCGGCACAGTCTCGACCAGGTCAGACCTGCGACATGGATCAAACAGCCACTGTCAGTGACCTGTTGCTAAGTTTGATGACTGGTTTGAATCTTCCAACAGCAACAACTTGTATTTATATAGCGCCTTTAACGTAGTAAAACGTCCCAAGGCGCTTCACCAGAGTATTAAAAGACAAAAAAATTCAACACCGAGCCACATAAGGAGACATTAGGGCGGGTGACCAAAAGCTTGGTCAAAGAGGTAGGTTTTAAGGAGCGTCTTAAAGCAGGAAAGACAGGTGGCGAGGCGGAGAGGTTTAGGCAGGGAATTCCAGAGCTTAGGGCCTAAGCAACAGAAGGCACGGCCACCGATGGTTGAGCGATTATAATCAGGGATGCTCAAGAGGGCAGAATTAGAGGAGTGCAGATATCTCGGGGGGTTGTGGGGCTGGAGGAGATTACAGAGATAGGGAGGGGCGAGGCCATGGAGGGATCTGAAAACAAGGATGAGAATTCTGAAATCGAGGCGTTGCTTAACCGGGAGCCAATATAGGTCAGCGAGCATAGGGGTGGTGGGCGAACGGGACTTGGTGCGAGTTAGGACACGGGCAGCCGAGTTTTGGATCACTTCAAGTTTACCAGGCCAATCATCACTTCAAGACCTGATAAATTTGATTGATTTCTGTTGTACTGCTGCTGGAAAGTCCCAGTGCCTTATCGTCAAGTTGTACTGGGAACTCTTAGAATGTACGAGTGAATATAATCCATTATAGGGCAAATTATAAATGGTTAGTCAGCAGAGGGAATAGTTTAATATGGCAAATTTCTCATTTATATGCTTTATTATGGTCCTTTCCACCTCTCCATCACCAGGAACCCGGTGCGCGCAGCGCAAGGCCCCTCTCCTTTAATCAGGGGAGGGAGGCATGCAGTGACGCGGCGCTACGTGCCGTCGCGCGTGGCGCTGTTGCACGTAGCACCGTGTACTTCAGTAGTAGCGCTCCAAGAAGGAGGGGGAGTGTTTCCAGCAGCCATGCACAATAGCACAAGTTAGTCATGCACAATACCAACAGCCAAGGTCCCCCTCAGCTTATCAAAACTGAAGTTGGACTCCTGAATTTCAAACATTAGCGGGGAAAAATTGGGTGGCGCCCCTTTTGGGTTCAGTAGCAGTAAATTCAGTAGTAGCGCCCTAAGCAGGAGGTGAGGGGCTGCTGGAAACACTCCCCCTCCTTCTTGGAGCGCTACTACTGAAGTACGCGGTGCTACGTGCAACAGCACCACGCGCGACGGCACGTAGCGCCGCGTCACTGCATGCCTCCCTCCCCTGATTAAAGGAGAGGGGCCTTGCGCTGCGCGCACCGGGTCCCTGCTGGACCACCAGGGAGCGGGGTGCCGTGAAAACAGCCCGGCACTCAAGAGGAGTGCCGGGTTAAGCGATTGCGGCCGGCACCCCGAAGAAAAAAGGGAAAGGGGGCAGGTGCTGGCAGTCAGCCAAAATAAAAATGGCCGCCCGACACCTACCGTTTAAGTATGACCGCTGCAAAAACGTCCCCTGATCCTGTCGCACATATTGTCCGGCGATAGGTCAGGGGGCGCAAGCGGGGTGCTGCGCACGGTGATTACATCATCGCCAGCGGGGCGCGACCAGCTACCGCCGCCACTAACCTCCTGCTGAATTTTGCGGGCGGCGTTAGCGGCACCACGCCCCCTGGGGGCGCTAACGAGAGGCGCAAACCAACCCAGTTTTTCCCTCTAGAAGCTGAATGGTCTCCTTGCAAAGATCACTATACTTACCTGATGTGCTCTCTAATCTTCATAAAAGAAAGACTTGCATTTACAGAGCACCTTTCACAATTTCAGGACATCCCAAAGTGCTTTACAGCCAACTAAGCACTTTTTGAAGTGGAGTCACTGTTGTAATGTAGGAAACACCGCAGCCTATTTGCGCACAGCAAGATCCCACAAACAGCAACGTGATAATGACCAGATAATTTGTTTTTAGTGATGCTGGTTGAGGGATAAATATTGGCCAGGACAGCGGGGAGAATTCTCCTGCTCTTCTTCGAAATAGTGCCGTGGGGGCCTCGGTTTAACGTCTTATCCGAAAGAGGGCACCACCGACAGTGCAGCGCTCCCTCAGCACTGCACTGGAGTGTCAGCCTAGATTTTGTGCTACGTCTCTGAAGTGGGACTTGAATCCACAACCTTCTGACTCAGAAGCAAGAGTGCTACCACCTGAGCTACGGCTGACACATTGGGCCAAAAATTCGGCCCTTGCCGGGTGAGTACACGCTGTGTACTCACCCGTAAAGCATCCTGAAGTGCCGGTTTCATGCATGCACTGCGCATGCGCGGGAAACCGGAACTTCCGGTCTGGTGAAAGGAGCGGTTCAGAGGTGAACCGCGTGCGCGGGAGAGGCTGCGCGCACGCAGCGAACTTAGGTTTTTTTTCAGGTTTCTACGGGAGGGTAAGTATTGAAGAACCTGCGCTTTTAAAAAGGAGGCGCAAGACCCGTTTTCAACAAGGTAAGTGGTTAATTAATTATAATTTTAAAAAAATTTCAACAGGTTTATCTTTTTTAATACTTTAAAGAAAGGTAAGTTTATTTTTAGCACTGTTAAAATGTATTATAATTTATTCAAAAATTTAAATTTTTGTTTAAAGTAGTTAATTTATTTAACTTATAGTTATTTTATAAATGTGATGGGTTTTTTAAAATTTATTTGAAGTTTAGCTGTTCTTTTGGGGCCGATTTCAATTCATAGATTTGATTGGTCTTCCTGTCAAATCTATGAATGAAAGATGGTCTGCTGCCATTGGCTCTCCATGGCCCACGTGATCCCAGGGGACGCATCGCACTAACTACGCCCCTGGGACACGCAAGCACTGCGCACCGGCACTTGGAGCAGGCCCAGGAGCTGAAGTTCCCGTGGGCCCAGAGGTCAACGGCAGGCGCGGTAGGTAAGTGCGCGCGCGATCCTTACCCCTGCGGCAAGCCGGAGAGGCGAATTTCAGGTCCATTACACATGTGCCAAAAGCACGATAAAAGTGTCTTATTGGGCCAGGGAGCGCACGAAGACACAATGGTCTGATGACTCATACCGTACTTATGTTGGACAGTGACACTGGAAAACAGAGGCCTAGAACTTCGATTAAGCCCGAAAACGGGCGGTGCTGCCGCGGGGCCGAGGTTAACGGCAGCCGTGAAAAGAGCGCAGGCGGCAGCGTTATTTTGGTGCAGCCCGCTGATTGAAACAAGCGCAGAAGCTCCCATGCAACACGCTCTTTCCGGCGGTAACATCAGCAGGAGGCCAAAGGTCGGGTCTAAAGGATCTGTGCGGCGTTCTCAGGCAGTCACCTGATTAACAGTTACACCCGCCCCGCTTCCTCCCAATTCCCCAGGCAATACAAATTGCCTATTCCCGTCTTTATGAGAAGTGGGGCCAGTTGAGAAGTTAAGATTTTCTATAAGAACAAAAAAGCCAGTCTATAAATCTTAATATTTCTTTCTTCAGCGGGTTCATCAGCATTTTCTTGATGTAAGCAGGATCTTGATGAAAAGAATCAAAAAATAAATTAAATTAAGCAACATCAAAAAAAAAGCCAGCTCGATCTGGATCATATTAAAGAATTTTTGCAATAAACTGAAAGACAATTGAAGTCAGTTATTCGGGTGTAACTTATTTTAAAGTAGCACGGTAAACCTGCCCAATATGGCGGCTGTCGTGTTCCGCGCCGGAAGTGGGCAGAAGCGAGGTGGCCGCCATTTTTTCTTCAAAAACCGGCCTTAACGGTCGGCTCGAAAGGTTCCAATTTCTAGGCCAGAGTCCCGTTGGGGAAGCTGCACCTTGAATACTGAACGGGGTTCCAACAACAGAAAGGAAAAAGCACGGCGTTGGTGGCGAAACCCTTCATGTATTTATCATGAAAGTTACTACTGAATCTGCCTCCATCACCCTCTCAGGCAGCGCATTCCAGATCATAACAACTCGCTGCATGGCAAAAATTCTCCTCATCTCCTCTCTGGTTCTTTTGCCAATTACCTTAAATCTGTGTCCTCTGGTTACCCACCCTTTGAGAAAAGCCAGAAACTAGCATAATCTTGCCACATAAAATTCAAAAGGATTCATAAAAGCTGGGAACCGAGGGGTTGTATTTCATTGTGACCCCCAGGAACACAATTTGGGTCGCACTTTCTTAAAAAATAAATCGCGCAACAAAAAAATCCAGGGCGCCACCTAAAAGTGTAGCATTTCGGTGAGGGAACTGTAAAAGTGGTAAAATACTTCATGCAAAGAATAATGCTTTTCCTGTCCTATCGCTACCCTACTTCTGCACCAGCTACAGTTTTAATAGGATTTACTTCTGACAGGTTCTTTAAGCAGCAACTCATAGAGCTTTTTTTAAAAAAAAAATAGATTCTATTTTTCTCGTTTTAGCTCCTTATTTGGACACCCAAAGCCATGGCAGATAAATAAATCCCGCTGAGCCCACTAAGGTTGCAACAAAAGCAGAAAGACGAGAGCTACATTAATTTTGCTGCCTCGAATCGGTGGTGAATGAAGCCCAGTGGAAAGGCGAATCTGTTGCCTCGCTCACAGAAACTCCAACTTTACAAAATTCTGAATAAATGAATCCAGGGTTAATGATATTAAAAATCTACAAAATGTAGTCACAAAAAGGTAGCTCCTGCGTACACACAGCAACACCCCGATTCAAGAGCATGCAGACAGTCACAGAAAGGGGCAGGGAGTGTGCAAGGGACAGGGAGTGTGCAATGAGCAGGGCAAGGGGCAGGGAGCGTGCAATGAGCAGGGAGTGTGCAAGGGGCAGGGAGTGTGCAAGGGGCAGGGCAAGGGGCAGGGAGCGTGCAAGGGGCAGGGAGCGTGCAATGAGCAGGGCAAGGGGCAGGGAGCGTGCAAGGGGCAGGGAGTGTGCAAGGGGCAGGGAGTGTGCAAGGGGCAGGGAGCGTGCAATGAGCAGGGCAAGGGGCAGGGAGCGTGCAAGGGGCAGGGAGCGTGCAAGGGGCAGGGAGTGTGCAAGGGGCAGGGAGCGTGCGATGAGCAGGCAGTTTGCAAGGGGCAGGGAGTGTGCAAGGGGCAGGGAGTGCGCAAAGGGCAGGGAGTGTGCAAGGGGCAGGGAGTGTGCGATGAGCAGGGAGTGTGCAAGGGGCAGGGAGTGTGCAAGGGGCAGGGAGAGCGCAAGGGGCAGGGAGTGTGCAAGGGGCAGGGAGTGTGCAATGAGCAGGGAGTGTGCAAGGGGCAGGGAGCGTGCAAGGGGCAGGGAGCGTGCAAGGGGCAGGGAGTGTGCAAGAGGCAGGGAGAGCGCAAGGGGCAGGGAGAGCGCAAGGGGCAGGGAGCGTGCAAGGGGCAGGGAGCGTGCAAGGGGCAGACAGAGCGCAAGGGGCAGGGAGTGTGCAAGGGGCAGGGAGAGCGCAAGGGGCAGGGAGAGCGCAAGGGGCAGGGAGAGCGCAAGGGGCAGGGAGAGCGCAAGGGGCAGGGAGAGCGCAAGGGACAGGGAGCGTGCAAGGGGCAGGGAGCGCGCAAGGGGAAGGGAGCGCGCAAGGGGCAGGGTGTGTGCAATGAGCAGGGAGTGTGCAAGGGGCAGGGAGCGCGCAAGGGGCAGGGTGTGTGCAATGAGCAGGGAGTGTGCAAGGGGCAAGGAGTGTGCAAGGGGCAGGGAGCGCGCAAGGGGCAGGGTGTGTGCAATGAGCAGGGAGTGTGCAAGGGGCAGGGAGTGTGCAAGGAGCAGGGAGCGTGCAAGGAGCAGGGAGCGTGCAAGGAGCAGGGAGCGTGCAAGGAGCAGGGAGCGCGCAAGGGGCAGTGAGCGCGCAAGGGGCAGGGAGCGTGCAAGGGGCAGGGAGCGTGCAAGGGGCAGGGAGCGTGCAGGGAGCAGGGAGTGTGCAAGGGGCAGGGAGCGTGCAAGGGGCAGGGAGCGTGCAAGGGGCAGGGAGCGTGCAAGGGGCAGGGAGCGTGCAAGGGGCAGGGAGTGTGCAAGGGACAGGGAGCGTGCAAGGGGCAAGGAGCGTGCAAGGGGCAGGGAGCGTGCAAGGGGCAGGGAGCGTGCAAGGGGCAGGGAGCGTGCAGGGGGGCAGGGAGTGTGCAGGGGACAGGGAGTGTGCAGGGGACAGGGAGTGTGCAGGGGACAGGGAGTGTGCAGGGGGCAGGGAGTGTGCAAGGAGATAGGGAGTGTGCAAGGGGCAGGAAGTGTGCAAGGGGTAGGAAGTGTGCAAGGGCGAGGGCTACTTTCCAAAAATATACGTAAATGAAAAGAAAGTGGAGAGCGAATGCCATCCTTTCGTCTTTAAATGAGAAGCAGAGGATTTCGTGGAACCTCACGGTCTCTCCTCTGTCAAAAATGTTCTTGTGCTTAAAGATTCAAATCTCAAGAGATATTTATGCTGCATAATGAGAAATATAATTAGGTGGGAGGAAAGCTCCCTGATGACAAATTACTGAAAGGAAACCTTTCACCGCAGCTACCATAAAATCAGGCCCTGTTTGATTGAGCTGGGAAAGTGAGCCACATGGTGTCTCAGCTGATTGCCCAGTCAAAGATACCATTCGCTAGATATGGGTTTATGAAGCACTGCTTTCCTCAGGCAGCAGAAAGAAAATAGATACATTCCTATAAAAACAGACCTCTGCAACTATCAGCCTGTCAAGAAACATGACAGCCATCTAAGTGAACGAATTGTCTGGCAACTTGCATTAATATTTCATTCATGCAATAAGTCAATCTGTCAATGACTCAATTACATTTGATTTCCCCCCCCCCCACCCACCCCCGCCGGCCACTTATTCCTAGTCCCTTGAGTGTTCAGAGACAGCCACCGTAAACCACCTGCATGAATATGTTCACCTGCTCTGAAACAAGAGCCAAAATGTCCATTTGTTTTATTGGTGAACAAACTCCGATTTGTCACTATAAATGTTAAGCAACCAACGGGGAAAAAATTGAGTCGCGCCCCCTCAAGAGAAGTGCCGGGCTCACAGAGCACAGCCGGCACTCCACGGGGGCAGGGGGGGGGGGTTCAGAGTAGGCCGGGGACGGCAGAGGGGGCAGGTGCTGGCAGGCGGCCAGCAACAAAAATGGCCATCCCGGCACCTCCCCTTTAATTAGCGTCGCCCCGGCCACAGGTAGGCCCCCCCTCACCCCGTCGGACATAGCGTCCGGCGGTAAGTCAGGGGGCGCTACCGAAGATCGCGGCCGGGGCGCGAGCGGGGCACTACGCATGGCGATAACGTCATCGCCGGCAGCGCAGCGCCACAGGGCACTAACGGTTACCGCCACCGCTAACCTCTCGCTGAATTTCGCGGGAGGCATTGGCAGCACCACGCCCGGGCGCTAGTTGCTTTGCGCCCCATTAGCGCCCTCTTAGGGCACTAACGGGAGGCGCAAAGCAACCAAATTTTCAGACCCAAATCTCATAACTAGTTACTAAATTTGATGAGCAGGTTAACTGTGTGTGTGCTGGTGAAAAAGTACTAGCTAAAGCAGAAGAATGGCTAGAGTCAAATGGATATTGTTTATATTCTAAACCAGATTGTTCACAACCTCGGCATCCTATTCGACCCGGAGCTCTGCTTCCAACCCCTCTCCATCTCCAAAGACAGGCTATTCCCATCTCTGTAACATCGTTCACTGCCACCCCTATTTCAGCCCATCTGCCACTGAAGCCCTCAATCATGCCTTGGTCATCTCCAGATTCAGTTTCCTCTAAAGCTCTCCTGGTGGCCTCCCATTCTCCGTCCTCCATAAACATTAGCTCATTCAATACTCTGTTGCCAGTATCCTATCCCGCACCAAGTTCCACACAAAAACATCCATCCTTGCTGACACACATTGGCTCCCAGTCCTCTGACCCCTTCTCTTGTGCATCACCCCTTCACTTTACCCCATCATTGGCAGCCACACCTTCAATCACCTCAGTCTCAGTCTCCGGAATTTCCTGTCTAAACCCTGCCATTTCCCCATTTTCCAGCCTAATTCTTTGACCGAGCTTTAGATCACCCCTTGTAGTCGCTCCCTCTTTGGTTTGCTGTGGGAAAGCAAGTTGTGAGGAGGACACACAGAGTCTGCAAAGGGATATAGATAGGTTAAGTGAGTGGGCAAAAATTTGGCAGATGGACTATAATGTGAGGTTATCCACTTTGGTAGGAAAAATAAAAAAGCAAATTATTATTTAAATGGAGAGAGACTACAAAATGCTGCGGTACAGAGGGATCTGGGGGTCCTCGTACATGAAACACAAAAAGTTAGCATACAGGTACAGCAAGTAATCAGGAAGGCAAATGGAATGTTGGCCTTTATTGCAAGGGGGATGGAGTATAAAAGCAGGGAAGTCCTGCTACAACTGTACAGGGCGCTGGTGAGACCACACCTGGAGTACTGCGTACAGTTTTGGTCTCCTTATTTAAGGAGGGATATACTTGCATTGGAGGCAGTTCAGAGAAGGTTCACTAGGCTGATTCCTGAGATGAAGGGGTTGTCTTATGAAGAAAGGTTGAGCAGGTTGGGCCTATACTCATTGGAGTTTAGAAGAATGAGAGGTGATCTTATTGAAACATATAAGATTCTGAGGGGGCTCGACAAGGTAGATGCAGAGAGGATGTTTCCCGTCGTGGGGGAATTTAGAACTAGGGGGCATAGTCTCAGGATAAGGGGTCGCCCATTTAAAACAGAGATGAGGAGGAATTTCTTCTCTCAGAGGGTCGTGAATCTTTGGAATTCTCTACCCCAGAGAGCTGTGGCGGCTGGGTCATTGAATATATTCAAGGCGGAGATAGACATATATTTGAGCTACAGGGGAGTCAAGGGTTATGGGGAGCGGGCTATATAAATGCAAACCATTGTACTCAATGAAAAAACCCCTTAAAAAAAGTTAAAATAATAACTTCATTCTTTTTGTGGAGCATGTTCTCAGTTAAAGAGGGTGGCTTTGGAAAAACAACCCCAATGAGTATCTCTTCATGTAATCCCGATACTTCAGGACTGCTTCTCTGCTTGCAGGAGAAGGCAGCACATAATAGAAGGGAGCAGAAGTGCATGGGATGAGGGTATGACAACGTGAAATGATTGCCACAGAGCGTATAAAGGGAGTGGGAGGGGATGAAATTGAAGGCCTCCCCCAAGCTTGGGGCTAGTACCATCCTTCCCAATCTTCTTTCTCCTTTCCTACTCGCTCACTGCCCCCCACCAACACCCCCCACACCCCACCCGCCCACGCCGGCATACACCATGATACACAGGGGTGGAGTTTCTGCTTTGGGCGCTTGAAATGGCGCTGTTTTTCCGAAGTGAAGATACGGTACAAGTTTCCACCCAAACTCATTTGCATATCGCCGAACGTATGATTTCCCGTGAAGCAGCGGAGCAGCGTGAGCGGGCGTGATCGACAAGTGACTGGGAATAGAGCCAATCGGGTCTGAAGTGTCTGGGGAAAGGGTCATCATATAAAAAGCAGTCGGAAAATGTTACCTTCAGAGTGCGGCTAAAGAGAAAAAGGCAAGAGGACACTCCTCTCTTACTGGACAAAAACGTCGTATGGCCTGACTCCAAGTAAATATAGTAAAAAACCAGCATTCTAGTACATGTTCCCCTTCTTTTTCTGAACTTGACACAGGCCACTTTGCCTCCAAAGAACTAAATGCCTCCCAGAACCCTGCATTACTGACTCCACCCGTCAGGGCATTTAGGTAAAATAACAACAGAAAACGCTGGAAAAACTCAGCAGGCCAGGCAGCATCCGTGGAGAGAGAAACAGAGTTAACGTTTCAGGTCGAAGACCCTTCGTCAGAACTGGATAAAGCAGGAAATGAAATAGATTTAAAGCAAGTATAAAGCTGGGAAAAGGGGGAGGGGATGAAAGAACAAAAGGAGAGATTAAGAGACATTGAGAGACATTAAGAGATAATCACGGCAAGAGGAGGTGTTAATGTGACAGGTTGAGGCTAAAAGAAGTGTGAAATGCACTGGCAGAATGAAGGACAGCTGGCAGCTTCTGGGAGGAAAAAAAAAGGGGGGGGGGGGGCAAACAAAAGGGTGGATGATTGTGATAGGAGCTGAGGTTATGATCTAAAATTGTTGAACTCGATATTGAGTCCACAGGGCTGTAGCGTGCCTAAACGAAAGATGAGGTGCTGTTCCTCGAGCTTACGCTGAGCTTCCGTGGAACAGTGTAATAGGCCGAGGACGGTGAGGTCAGAGTGGGAGTGAAGCGGTGAATTAAAGTGACAGGCCACCGGGAGCTCGGGGTCCCCCTTACGGACTGAACGAAGGTGTTCCGCAAAGCGGTCACCCAATCTGCGTTTGGTCTCCCCAATGTAGAGGAGACCACATCGTGAGCAGCGAATACAGTATACTAAATTGCAGGAAGTACAAGTAAATCGCTGTTTCACCTGGAAGGGGTGTTTGGGGCCCTGGACAGTGGGAAGAGGGGAGGTATAAGGGCATGTGTTGCATCTCCTACGCTTGCACGGGAAGGTGCCGGGCGAAGGGGAAGGGGTGCTGGGGGTGGTAGAGGAGTGGACTAGGGTGTCGCGGAGGGAGCGGTCCCTTCGGAATGCTGAAAGGGGAGGTGAGGGGAAGATGCGTTTGGTGGTGGGATCACGCTGGAGGTGGCGGAAATGGCGGAGGATGATCCGTTGAATGTGGAGGCTGGTGGGGTGAAAGGTGAGGACAAGGGGAACTCTATCGTGGTTCCGGGAGGGAGGGGCAGAGGTGAGGGCAGAAGTGCGGGAGATAGAACGGACACGGTCGAGGGCCGTGTCGACCACAGTAGAGGGGAATCCTCGGTTGAGGAAAAAGGAAGACATGTCGGAAGCACTGGTATGGAAGGTGGCATCGTCAGAGCAGATGCGGCGGAGACGGAGAAACTGGGAGAATGAAATAGAGTCCTTAAAGGAGGCGGGGTGGGAGGAAGTGTAGTCCAGGTAGCTGTGGGAGTCAGTGGGCTTGTAGTGAATGTTAGTCAATAACCTATCCCCAGAGATGGAGACGGAGAAGTCGAGGAAGGGAAGGGAAGAATCGGAGATGGACCATGTGAAGGTGAGGGAAGGGTGGAAATTGGAAGCATAGTGAATGAAATGTTCTAGTTCAGGGCGAGAGCAGGAGACGGCACCGATACAGTCATCAATTAGGGCATTTAGGTCGTCAGTTGAGGAGTGTACAGAGTGAATCACAGGGCCAGCAGAAGCTGGAGCTAATAGCAGTGGATACTGCTGGCTGGAGGAGCAAATCCTTTAAATCCTTCCATCAGCTGGGGAGCCCAAGGGTTGACACCTCAGGGGTCCAGTATTTAAAGGAAGGTTGTATCTGAGCACAAGCATTTCATGCGATTACCCTTATCTGTGCAATGTTAATGACCACTTAACAGAACTGCAGTTCACTGGAGAACACATGAAAGCATGTCAGGAAGGGACAGAAGGTATGGAGTAAAAGGTAAAGTGTTAAATAAGGAAAAAGCAGGAAGTAAGTGTCGCAAAACACATTTGAAAGTTCTTTATCTGAATGCACGTAGCATTCGTAACAAAATTGACGAGTTAACGGCACAAATAACTATGTATGGGTATGATCTTGTGGCCATTACAGAAACATGGCTGCAGGGTGACAACGTCTGGGAATTAAATATGCCAGGGTATTTAACAATCAGGAAGAACAGGCAGGAAGGAAGGGGAGGGGGGGTGGCTATGTTAATAAAGGAAGGAATCACTGTAATACAGAGAAATGATATTAGGTCAAAAGATCAGGATAATGAAACAGTTTGGGTAGAGATAAGGAATAATAAGGGGAAAAAAACACTGGTGGGCGTAGTATATAGGCCTCCTAATAGTTGCAACTCTGTTGGAAGAAGTATTAATCAGGAAATAGTTGGGGCATGTAATAAGGGAACAGCTATAATTATGGGGGATTTTAACTATCATATTAACTGGACAAATCAAATTGGGCAGGGCAGCCTTGAGGAAGAGTTTATTGAGTGTCTTAGGGATGGATTTCTTGAGCAGTATGTAACTGATCCTACAAGGGGGCAAGCAACCTTGGACCTGGTACTGTGTAATGAGTCTGGATTAATTAATAATGTCCTAGTTAAGGATCCCCTTGGAATGAGTGACCATAACATGGTTGAATTCCATATCCAATTAGAGGGTGAGAAGGTTGGTTCTCAAACAAGCATACTGAGCTTGAATAAAGGAGACTATGATGGCATGAGAGCAGAATTGATTAAAGTGGACTGGGAAAATAGATTAAAGGGTAAGACGGTACATGAGCAGTGGTGTTCATTCAAGGAGTTATTTTACAACTTTCAAAATAAATATATTCCACTGAGGAAAAAAGGGTGTAAAAGAAATGACAGCCATCCATGGCTAAGTAAAGAAATTAAAGAAAGTATCCAACTAAAAACAAGGACATATAAGGTAGCCAAAGTTAGTGGGAGGATAGAAGATTGGGAAGTCTTCAAAAGACAACAAAAAGTAACTAAAGGATTGATTAAGAAAGGGAAAATAGACTATGAAAATAAATTAGCAAAAAATATAAAAAAAGATAGCAAGAGTTTCTATAGTTATATAAAAAGAAAAAGGGTGGTTAAGGCAAACGTAGGTCCCTTAGAGGATGAGACTGGGAAATTAATGGTGGGAAACATGGAGATGGCAAAAATGCTGAACAAATATTTTGTTTCAGTCTTTACGGTAGAGGACACTAAGAATATCCCAACACTGGACAAACAGGGGGCTCTAGTGGGGGAGGAGCTAAATACGATTAAAATCACTAAGGAATTGGTACTCAGTAAAATAATGGGACTCAAGGCGGATAAATCCCCTGGACCTGATGGCTTACATCCTAGGGTCTTGAGGGAAGTGGCAGTAGGAATTGTGGATGCTTTGGTAATAATTTTCCAAAACTCCCTGAACTCAGCAAAGGTCCCGGCAGATTGGAAAACTGCTAATGTAACACCCTTATTTAAAAAGGGTTGTAGGCAGAAGGCTGGAAATTATAGACCAGTTAGCCTAACATCTGTGGTGGGTAAAATTTTGGAGTCTATTATTAAGGAGACAGTAACGGAACATTTAGATAAACATAATTTAATAGGACAAAGTCAGCATGGCTTTATGAAGGGGAAGTCATGTCTGACAAATTTGCTCGAGTTCTTTGAGGACATAACATACAAGGTGGATAAAGGGGAACCAGTGGATGTAGTGTATTTAGACTTCCAGAAGGCATTCGACAAAGTGCCACATAAAAGATTATTACTCAAGATAAAAAATCACTGGATTGGGGGTAATATTCTGGCATGGGTGGAAGATTGGTTATCTAACAGGAAGCAGAGAGTTGGGATAAATGGTTCATTCTCAGACTGGCAACCAGTAGCCAGTGGTGTTCCGCAGGGGTCGGTGCTGGGTCCCCAACTCTTTACAATCTATATTAACGATTTGGAGGAGGGGGCCGAGTGTAACATATCAAAGTTTGCAGATGATACAACGATGGGAGGGAAAGTAGAGAGTGAGGAGGACATAAAAAACCTACAAGGGGATATAGACAGGCTGGGTGAGTGGGCAGAGATTTGGCAGATGCAATACAATATTGGAAAATGTGAGGTTATGCACTTTGGCAGGAAAAATCAGAGAGCAAGTTATTATCTTAATGGCGAGAAACTGGAAAGTACTGCAGTACAAAGGGATCTGGGGGTCTTGGTGCAAGAAAATCAAAAAGTTAGTATGCAGGTGCAGCAGGTGATCAAGAAAGCCAATGGAATGTTGGCTTTTATTGCTAGGGGGATAGAATATAAAAACAGGGAGGTATTGCTGCAGTTGTATAGGGTATTGGTGAGACCGCACCTGGAGTACTGCATACAGTTTTGGTGTCCATACTTAAGAAAAGACATACTTGCTCTCGAGGCAGTACAAAGAAGGTTCACTCGGTTAATTCCGGGGATGAGGGGGTGGACATACGAGGAGAGGTTGAGTAGATTGGGACTCTACTCATTGGAGTTCAGAAGAATGAGAGGCGATCTTATTGAAACATATAAGATTGTGAAGGGGCTTGATCGGGTGGACACGGTGAGGATGTTCCCAATGATGGGTGAAACTAGAACTAGGGGACATAATCTTAGAATAAGGGGCTCCTCTTTCAAAACTGAGATGAGGAGAAACTTTTTCACTCAGAGGGTAGTGGGTCTGTGGAATTTGCTACCCCAGGAAGCTGTGGAAGCTACTTCATTAAATAAATTTAAAACAGAAATAGACCGTTTCCTAGAAGTAAAGGGAATCAGGGGTTACGGGGAGCGGGCTGGAAATTGGACATGAGTTTGAGTTCGGATCGGTCAAGGCCCTGTGGGTGGCGGAGCGGGCCCAGGGGCCGAGTGGCCTGGTCCTGCTCCTGCTTCTTGTGTTCTTTAGAGTTGAGGTTGGATCAGATCAGCCATGATCTCATTGAATGGCGGAGCAGGCTCGAGGGGCCGATTGGTCTACTCCTGCTCCTATTTCTTATGTTCTTATGTTCTTATGTTAACTCCAGGGGACATCTGTAGCAGAGCGCCCAATGACAGAGGTCCTAAACTCAGTCTGAGTGAATGCTCAGACTACTTCTACAACAGCCTTGGGTTCTGTTCTAGAACAGGCTCTCTTGTCTGGCTTCAACCCTTTATCACACCTCCATACAGACCCCAGCATCTGCCACATTTGACCCCTTGTGACCCCACCTCATTGTCTTTGATGTAATGTTTTCATGACTGACCTGTTTGGACACCATCCACACCTTTGATTGCCGTGATCTCTCTGCCGAGGTGTGATAAAGGGCAGTTAGAAAGATTAACTGTAGTCGTCTGGCAGTGTTCTCTGACTATATATGCTGTGCCCATATGTATCTCTTCACTTCACCTGACGAAGGAGCAGCGCTCCGAAAGCTTGTGATTTCAAATAAAACTGTTGGATTATAACCTGGTGTTGTGCAACTTCTCACATTGGTCCACCCCAGTCCAACACCGGCATCTCCACATCATGTTTTATTATTACGATAGCAAAATACTGCGGATGCTGGAAATCCGAAATAACAACAGAAAACGCTGGAAAAACTCAGCAGGCCAGGCAACATCCGTGGAGAGAGAAAGAGAGTTAACGTTTCAGGTCGAAACCCTTCGTCGGAACTGAAAGAGCAAGAAATAAACAGATAAAAATGCAAGGAGGAGGCTGGGGGGAGGAATAAAAGCTTGCTTTAACGTTGACATTGTCAGAGGTACATTTGACAGCGGAAAGGATCCAGACATCAACAATCTGGCAACCAGATCTGAAAGGAAACAGTCCTGGGGAGGTGAAGGTGATATGCTAAAGGGATCGAGTTTCTCCTTTCTTGGATAACTGGCGCAATGTAGTAGAACAACCAGAACCCTGGTACACCTTTACAAGACAAACCAGAAGAAAAAGCTGGGATGTGGCAAAGAACGGCAGCGGACAGAGTGACTGACAGCAGACTCACCCGGGTGTGCCCCGCTGTGCGCCGAGTGTTAGTATGGCATCATGCAGTGAGGGTGATGCCAACAAGGTTGACCTTTTCTTCAGGCGGACTGAGAATTTAAAGCCGAACTCGCCAGCTATCTTTAAGCACCGTCGTTTTTGAAAAGGGTGGGGAACGATCACTTAAAGCAAGGTAGAGGTAAAATAACACAGCATCTCAAAATGATACACTTTGTGGGGAGAGGAAACTTGAAAGCAGACTGAGGAAAATCTTGTCCAGTAAACAACAGAAGCGTAGCTTATAAAAGTCCAAAAGTACCTTTTCCAGTGCTCCACAACTGCAGGAGTTCAGATGCTTTGGCCAACAAGGTTAATCAATTTGAATGGAAACTTGCAGGAGCCTAACTCAAACCTTTTTACTTGCAACGGTTGTCTTCCCAAAGTCCGTTGCTATCCTCCCCACTGTTTACTACATTTCCGAGTTTGGTGTCATCTGCAAATTTTGATCTCGCAGTTCTAAGGGTGAAAGCAAGAAAGTGAGAGAGAGAGCACGAGAAAGGTCAACCCGTGAGGTAATGACGAATCGGATTAAAGTTTCAACAGCAGTGAGGAAAAGGTAGGTGCATAACAGGGTAATGTTCTGGAGATTACAGTGAGTCAAGAACCTGGTAATGAAGGGATAAGTACCATCTGAACAGTGGTGATCAAAACTAAGGTGTACAAAGGAGGGATGTATTCACTTTCTGATTTCACCCACCCCCATTCTATTTATAATATTGAAGGTGCAAGTTTTACATCGTGGTTTCCATTTTTCAGTAATTCCTTTCTATCTCGTAAACACTCCTATATAGATAATACTGTTAATTATTAAATAAGTCCATTTTACAAATGACCTGGTAACCAGGGACAGGGGAACGAAAACAATGCAATAACATCCCAGAATCCTAGAAATCAAACATATAAGGGGAAAAATTCGGGTGCTTTGCGCCTCCCATTAGCGTCCTAAGAGGGTGCTAACGGGGCGCAAAGCAACTAGCGCCCGGGTGCGGCGCCACCAACGCCTCCTGTGAAATTCAGCGGGAGGTTCGTGGCGGCAGTAACCGTTAGCACCCCGCGGCGCTGCGCCGCCAGCGATGACGTCATCGCCGTGCGCAGCGCCCCGCTCGCGATCTTCGGTAGCGCCCCCTGACTTACCGCCAGACGCTATGTCCGACGGGGTCAGGGGGGCCTACCTGCGACCGGGGCGGCGCTATTTAAAGGCGAGGTGCCGGGCAGCCATTTTTGTTGCTGGCCGCCTGCCAGCACCTACCTCCGCTCCCGTCCCCGGCCTCCTGAACCGGGCTCTTTTGCCGGCACTTCGATCCCCGGTGGCCCAGCTGGGCCCCGGGTCACGCTGCGCAAGGCCCTTCCCCTTTAAGAAGGGGAGGGAGGCCTGCAATACCGAGGCGCTGCGCCACGATATTCCGTCACAGCACCCCAAGAGGGAGGCGGGGCGCTTCCAGTAGCGCCCCGCTTACCTCTTGGGGTGCTACCACTCAATTTCGGCCGCGGGGGCGCTAATATTTCCTGGGCGCTAAAAGTAGCGCCCCGGCAAAGTTAGCGCCCCAAAGGGGGCGCGACTCAATTTCTGCCACCTGGTGTGAAGTGGTACTGGTTTATATTGCTCTGTCCCATTCTCTACTACTGTACGTATCCGATTTACAGCACATTGTACGGGTACAAAGTGTTCAATGCCTGCTCTGCACCACTGCTTGGCTATACTTACCGTGTACTTTACAGCAGTGTTCATTTAGTAGCATTCAGGCCACAATGACCCAAGCTGTAAGCTCGTGGCACTTAATTTCCCAAACACAGACACTCTTAATCAAATTAATTATTGCAAAAAAACGAAGAAAAAGAATCTGTGGTTGTGCCAGATGGACTTAATGTTATTCAGAGTTTCGGGATACGACACTGAAGCAGCTGCTAGTGCTGCTCAACAGCTTGTAGAATAGTTTGTTTGGGAATTAAAGTCCAAGTATGGCGCAATCTACTTTGGCTGTAAAAGATTAATTTCACAAATTGCAGATGAGCCTAGACAGACAAACAAATCTGCAAATCTAGACCCTTTTACTTTGTCTATTTGGTTGCTCCCTATCTTCGGTGCACAGCTCCCCAGCATTTACATTTGTCATTGGGCAGTGCTCTCCCTAGGCATGCTGGGATGCGAGGCAAGATCAGGGACCCAATTATTAAAGGGGTGCAAACAGAAAGTGTCAGCTGCAGCCCGTTTAGCTCGCTGGAACAGGAGACATGTACCTCAACAGCAGGTTTAAAGCCATGCATTTTTCATCGGTCTAGTCTGCCACTGGTTCTCTGCAGGTCCGGTTGTTTTATACAGCACAGAACGAGGACATTCGGCCCATCGTGTCTGTGCCATCTCTCTGAAAGAGCTCTCCAATTAGTCCCTCTCCCCTGCTCTTTCCCCATAGCCCTGCAAATCTTTTCCTTTTTAAGGATATCTCCAATTCACTTTTGAAAGTTACTTCACCACACGGACTGCAGCGGTTCAAGAAGGGGGCTCACCACCACCTTCTCAAGGGCAATTTGGGATGGACAATAAATGCCGGCCTTGCCAGCGACGCCCACATCCCGTGAATGACTTTAAAATAAAGAATCTGCTTCCACCACCCTTTCAATATCTACAAGTTAAGCCAATAGCAGGAAAACCGCCATCCGCAGTAGGCTACACATCTCTAATGCGCGCTATCTCTTACACAGAGATATATCTGTTTAACATTGGGAGTAAGGTGGGTGCTGTTCAGGTTCGTTTCATCCGAGTGAAAATGAAACCACTGGTTTACTTGCTGAATGATTTTAATTGTGCAATTACAAGACTGGCATTCTGTATTTAAAAAAAAATTCCCCTTCCCACTATGAAACTGCCAGAAATTCAGCATCGCTTGGAAACAAAGTGGCCAGCTTTATTCTTTTTTCAGATAAAGGGGGTTTGGTACATCAGATGAAAGCTTCAATAGTAAATGTCATGAAGAAACATGCCAAAATAGTCTTGGTGACACGAAAAATAAAAGGAAACAATCGACGTCCTACCTCAAACTCTCCAACTAGAAACTGAAAGAAAAAAGTCATGTTGTCAAGGTCTACAGTTAATTTCGTCAACAGTTATTATGATTTGTGAAACCATGCTTGGTACAAAGTGTCAAACTACTCTTGCTTTCGAGGAATGCTGCAGGAATACTACAACTGGCCTCGGTGTCACTGCGTTAGACGAGGACAACACCAGCCAGGACACTTGTTCCTGATTTCTCTCCAGTGACCTTTGCTGGAAACACATGATCGAATTGCTTGGCAGCACTCACTGTCGAGACTCATGCATAAATAATAGCCATTCGCCAAAGTACCTCAAGACGCACAGGACGTGGAACCAGAACCAATCAAGGAAATAACACCTTCAGGAGAGATGGGGAGGGAAGGACCAAAATAGGCAGAAGAAAAACCGATCAATTGAATTATCTTTACCATTTCAATGAGAAATAGTGAGCATTGGTTAGATAACCAAATAAAAGTAAATAAAAGTATGATGCAAATTCAGTTTGGTGTCATGTATCTTAGAGCCTGAAGTTGCTGACCCACATTTTAAAATTCTCATCCTTGTTTTCAAATCCCTCCATGGCCTCACTCTTCCCTATCTCTGTAACCTCCTCCAGCCCTACATCCCTCCAAGATCTCAGCACTCCTCCAGTTCTGCCCTCTTGCGCATCCCCGATTTTATTCGCCTCCACCATTGGTGGCCGTGCCTTTAGCTGCCCAGGCCCTAAGCTCGGGAATTCTCTCCCTAAACCTGTCCAGGGGGAAAATTGGGTCGCACCCCTGCGTCCAAAATTGAATGGTAGCGCCCCAAGCAGGAGGCGGGACGCTACAGGAAGCGCTCCCCCTCCGTCTTGGGGCGCTCCCATTGAATATCACGGCGCTACGTGCAGCAGCGCCACGCGGGCCGGCACGTTGCGCCATGGTATTACAGGCCTCCCTCCCCTGATTAAAGGGTTGGGGCCGGGCCTAGCGTAGCGCGGCCCTGCTGGACCACCAGGGAGTAGGGTGCCAGGAAAACAGCCTGGCACTCAAGAGAGTGCCGGGCTGAGCGATCGCGGCCGGCACCCCGCAGGAGGAGGCCAGAGGCGGCAGGTGCTGGCAGGCTGCCCAAAAAAAAATGGCCGCCCCGGCTGCAAAAAGACCACCCTGACCCTGTCGGACATAGCATCCGGCGGTAGGGCAGGGGGCGTGAGCCAAGTTTGCGGCCGGGGCACTGCACACGGCGATGATGTCATCGTCGGAGTCACAGCGCCACGGGGCGCTACCGGCTACCGCCGCCGCTAACCTCCCGCTGAATTGCATGGGAGGCGTTAGCTGCGCGCGCCCGGGCGCTAGGCACTAGGTTAGCCCCCTCAGGGCGCTAACGGGATGCGCAAAGCAACCAAATTTTTCCCCTTCCATCTCTCCACCTCTCTCCTCCTTTAAGACTCTCCATAAAACCTACCTCTGTGACCAAGCTTTTGGTCATCTGTCCTAATATCTCCTTATGTAGCTTGGTGTCAAATTTTGTTTGATAATGCCTTGGGGTGTTTTACTACGTTATATAAATACAAGTTGTTGTTGTTGATGTCAATGATGAAAGATTGCCAACACCAAATTTATTTTTGTTGCAAGTGACCAACAGAAATTGCTACACCTTTGGGTGACCCAACTCTGAACTGTCCATTGAACGTGGGCATGAATCAATTTGGGAGTGACTGCTCAAAATTTTAAAAATAATGGGAACCCACTGTGCAAAAATGCCCCTCAGAAATACGTCCATCAACTAACACTGCCCCATTAACTGGTGTCAACCGTAAGTTAAGGGCAATTTTAAAACTCAAATGGATCTGTTCCAAATGATTTGTAGGTTAGCGTAGATCACATTATTATACTGTACAGTAATGTCATACAAAACATGCCACTCCCTCACTGAAACAGTGAAAATCTAAAGGCAGACCTCCACACTTAAGGGTAAGAAAATACATGCTTTACAAAATATTCCCTAACTCTCATTTTTTTTTAAAACACTGAACAACTGTGGCAAACCAAAATGGACCAAAAACGCACTCTCCTTTTTAAAAAAGGCAATTTTCTATCTGTTGCAAGATATGCTTATTTCATTGTTGTTTTTGGCCCCCACTTCACTCTTGAGCTGTATATCACATTCGCACCCTTGCTCCACTGATTTTAATAACAGTCACATGACCTTGCCTCAGCCCACAGGCTGAACCGAGTCACCAGCTCTTATTCGAACAAAGATAGCTCCTTTTCACAAAATGTTATTCCCCCTCCCTCCCTTTTCCTTCTGCTATAAAGAGGAACTGTTAAGGGTAAATCTTTTGACTTTGCATTCCTGGTGCAAATGTTTATGCACCAGGCGCACACATTGGGAATTCACACCAGGAGCTCAGGAGGACATTTCTACACAAAGTAGGCAGCGAAGTTGGATATAATTCGATTAATAACAGCACCTACCTCATTAAATCAACTTAATGAAGTAGCTGCCAACATAAGTTCGAGAACGGATGGTAGTTATCGTTGGTCTGTTGATTTTAGAGATGCCTAAAAATTAGGTTGCTTTCCGCCCCCTAAGAGGGTGCGAACGGGGCGCAAAGCAACTAGCGCCTGGGCGCGGCGCCGCCAACACCTCCCACGAAGTTCAGCGGGAGGTTAGCGGCGGCGGTAACCGTTAGCGCCCCGCGGCGCTGCGCCGCCAGCCATGACATAATCGCCGTGCGTAGCGCCCTTGCCGCGATCTTCGTTAGCGCCCTCTGACTTACCGTCGGATGCTATGTCCGATGGGGTCAGGGGGGGGCCTACCTGCGGCCGGGGCGGCGCAAATTAAAGGGGAGGTGCCGGGCGGCCATTTTTGTTGCTGGCCGCCTGCCAGAACCTGCCCCCTCTGCCGTCCCCGGCCTCCTGACCCGCCCCCCCCCCCACCCCCCGCGGAGTGCCGGCTGCACTCCGTGAGCCCGGCACTCGAGAAGTGCCGGGCTCTTTTGCCGGCACTCCGATCCCTGGTGGCCCAGCTGGGCCCCGGGTCACGCTGTGCTAGGCCCCTCCCCTTTAATAAGGGGAGGAAGGCCTGCAGTACCACAGCATGTAGCGCCGCGATATTCCCTCGCAGCGCCCCAAGAGAGAGGTGGGGCGCTTCCAGTAGCGCCCCGCCTCCCTCTTGGGGCGCTACCGGTGAATTTCGGCCGCGAGGGTGCTAATTTTTTCCGGGCGCTAAAAGTAGCGCCCCTGGCAAAATTAGCGTCCCAAAGGGGGCGCGACTCAATTTTTCCCCCATAGGATTCAGTCAGACACGCAACCCTTCACTGCCTACGCTCGGTAAAGAAAAACAGAGACATCGAGGTCTTTGGGATAATGCATGTCCACACCTGCATTCCCCTATGCGCTACTTGCACATAAAGTTCTACACTGGAACACAAATTCATAAAATCTACCCTTAGTATCAGGGTAAGCACAAGGAACAATGCTGTAGAGCAATGCTGGATGATTAAACACGATAGGGTTCATATCTATATCATGTTGACACCAGAAGGCAAGCTGCAGCTTGAACTTAGTTTTACCCCTACAGAAAGGAGTAAAATGGTGCGATCAAACAAAGATTTTCTGCTCTCCCAGCTAATGATATTAGGAGTTGGATAATTTTATTAATTACAGCCTCGACCTCATTAAAGTTTTATTAAGTTAGTAAGTATAGTTATGAATTACCTGCAGACATCAGTGAGACAATGGATGACAAACCACTCTAACTGAAACCTTACCATTGACCCGAGAACTCTAGGATTCAGATAGATAGAAGACCCTTCATTGCCTATTCTAAGTAACAAACAGAAATACCAAAGTTTTGGGGATAATTTGAGAATAGCATATACATTATTAACTTTTAATTACTTATGGATGGGACAATTTTTTTAATGGAATTGTCAACCTTGGAAAAGGATTGACTGGCCAGACTGCCTGATGTAATGCCATAAACTTGACAAGTAAAAGTACTTCGAAGAGAGGTTACAGAACTTTTAGCTTTGAGAAAGAAAGTTGAGCAGGAGAACAAATTGGGATCTCCGGCCTCATTTAAAATTAGACCGGTGAGCCGGTGAAGCTGACATCAATTTTGGGCCACTGCAATGGTGGCAGTGGTCCTCAGATAGGTCCCTGGGAGGTGGTGGTGGAGGGGGTGGGGGGGGGGGAGGGTGGCGTGGGGAAAGAAGGCGATCAGAAGTGGGTCAAGCAGGGACCGACAACAGTCTTCAGGACTGCTGTGGAGCTAGGAGGTGCCCTCAGGTCAAAAAAATTTTTTTTACAACTTACCTTTTTGTTGGCAGTCTCCACCAGTCCTTTAAAGGACTGCTTGTTAGGCTAGATGTGGACTTGGTTAAGGTGCAGCAGGCCCCGGCGCAGGCTGCATTCAGGGCAGCCAAATTTTGTGAAGGAGTCCTAAAACAGGCGTTATGTAAAGGGTTTAACGCCTGTTTCAGGCTCGGGCCCCGGACGCCTGTACTGCACCCTTTACCAATTAGGCGGGGACAGAATGTGCATACGCACGCCGCCCGCCATATTGGATGCTTAGGCGCCCTATTTCATGCCGGTAAAACGGATGCGATACCAACGAGTTTCTAGGCTCTTGTTTTGTGCTCTGTATTCGATATTTCTCAGATGAAATAAGAGTTAAATGGTAAATAAAGAGGGATCTGGCTGGAAAGCTGAGATTTGAGACCAGGTGACAACTTTTTGTAGAAGGAGGGTGAAAGGGGTGGAGGCAGTAACTGCAAAAGATGATCCTTCAGAAGATGTTGGCCTCAGAAGGCCGGGGACGTAATGGATTAAGTGATATTACTCTGCAATCAATGAGACACGGTTAATCCTTTTACCACTGTCAATTTCATCCCTCCCCTTCCGAAATACACCAATTGAGAGCAAAATATTCCATTCAGTTTCTTCAGAACTCTGATTAATAAAAAAAAAAATTCGGCAGCGGGACAGTGACTGAATAAAAATAGTATTTTTTTTTTACTTCAGACCTCATTTCTTACTGCATGTTAAGTGTGATGTGGATGAAGTGATTGCCCTGCCTCACTTAATTTAATTGAATTCCTGGGATATCTGGAATTACGACAGAGTCGATCGGTAAATGCCACCGAAAGTTCAAAGTCCCATATTGTAATCCCATTTTGTCCTCTCGTGCCAATTTTTACACTGAAATCAAAGAGGAATTTCACTCTCGATGTATTTGAACTTTGAGCTACCTGGGATGTTTTACTATGTTAAAGGCGCCATATAAGTATACGTTGTTGTTGTACTTATTTGTGGCCCTTTACTGTGTACTGTTGATTTTTATTATATGAACTATGAAGGACGTGTTGCCTTAAACATGAATGATCCAAGTGTCCTTTTAAATTAGGCAAATGAAAATACACAGCTCAACACTGCAATTATTATATTTAGGATTATTCAACTAACTGGTACTTGAGGTGTTGGGTCATATCTTATCCTCGTGCCAGCTCTCTCTCGCTCTCATTTGTACTAAAGCATTACCACAACATACAACACAGCTTGACTGGGCTTGTTCATCCCCCATACACAATGCATTTAATTTATATCACAGTCATTTAAATACAGTTTTGAAATAGCTTCATTCATTTTTTTAATTGGAGGTAAACCTGACAGATGATGAATAACACGAGGAGGAAGAGGAAGCTTGAGAAAGGAAGATGATCTCTCAACAACCAGGCAATTGAACAATAACGACAGTGGGAATTCATTGGAATTTTGCCAAGGAACATGCAAGAGAAAGCAGCATTCTGAGGTATCCTCACTTAACCAATAAAACTTTAAAAACCTACAGCACAATTGATCCCCCCGCCGTGCCTACAGTTTTACGCAAGCTCTGTTTGAATCAGCAGGCTGCAGGTCACACGCTCTGGACCAGATGGATGGCTGTACTGGGGAGTGAACTGAATTGGAATTGAGGCATTGGCCAACAACCGCTACATTGTATCCCACTCCATTGCAAAGTAGGGTCGGCTTTCCAGTCAAAAAGGTTCGATTTTCAGGCATCAGGCAGGCGTTCCCAATCGAACATTGGGCGGAGAAACCCATTTCGCCAGCTATCCAGCCATTGTGCCAATTTTCCAATCAGGATTTTAATTGGAGCAGGAGGCATCTACTGGATGTCAGCCATGGCTCAGTGGGCAAACACTCACACCTCTGAGCCAGAAGTTCGTGGGTTCAAGCCACACGCCAGAGACCTGAGCACATAATTCAGGCTGACGCTCCAGTGCAGTGCTGAGGGAGTGCTGCACTGTCGGAGGCGCCGTCCTTCGGATGAGACGTTAAACCAAAGCCCAGTCTGCTCTCTCAGGTGGCTATAAAAGACCCATGGCACTATTTTGAAGAAGAGCAGGAGAGTTCTCCCTGGTGTCCTGGCCAATATTTGTCCCTCAATCAACATCACCCAAACAGATTATCTGGTCATTATCACACTGCTGTTTGTGGGACCTTGTTGTGCGCAAGTTGGCTGCCACGTTTCCCTACATTACAACAGTGACTACAATTCAAAAGTGCTTCTTGGTTGTAAAGTGCTTTGGGATGTCCTGTGGTCGTGAAAGACGCTATATAAATGCAAATTCTTAATTTCAGAGCAGAACTCTCTTAAAAAAAACAGACTTTTCTCCTCTTGATCATCCTGTGTCAAAGTACCTTCTGCAGTACTAAAATCAAAATTATAAACCTATTAAACCATCTGTGTGTGAACCAGTAGTCCTGGTCTATAAGGGGATAACGTGCTCCAAGACTTATTCTACCAGTGTCGCTCTGAAACAGAGATCAGCATCGCTGGCTAATCCTTCAACTCTTCCCTCCACCCTCTCGGAAGCTCTCTACCTCTGCTCAGTGCCTCTTGATAGCAGCACAGCCAAATGGGAGGATCGGGTGGCGAAGGATTACAAAAGTGACTTTGTATCCACACCCTCCTCTTCCCTCCACTCCCAGATGCTGCTTATTTTTAGTAAGCTGTGTTCTTTACATATAAACTTTATTTATATCGGGATTCCATTTATCCAACCAGTATCAGAAACACAGAATAATTTAGCTACCTTATCACAAATAAATTCTAGTATTAGAAAGAAGAAAGACTTACATTTATATAGCGCCTTTCACGACCACCGGACGTCTCAAAGCGCTTTACAGCCAATGAAGTACTTTTGGAGTGTAGTCACTGTTGTAATGTGGGAAATGCAGCAGCCAATTTGCACACAACAAGCTCCCACAAACAGCAATGTGATGTTGATTGAGGGATAAATATTGGCCAGGACACCGGGGATAACTCCCCTATTCTTCAAAACAGTGCCATGGGATCTTTTACGTCCACCTGAGAGGAGACGGGGCCTCGGTTTAACATCTCATCCGAAAGACGGCACCTCCGACAGTGCAGCACTCCCTCAGCACTGCACTGGAGTGTCAGCCGAGATTTATGTGCTCAAGTCCCTGGAGTGGGACTTGAACCCACAACCTTCTGACTCAGAGACGAGGGTGCTACCCACTGAGCCACAGCTGACACTGTTGCCACACATTACGTGATATTAATTCAGCGTGGAATCTGATGGGCGGCACAATGGAATAATTACACCCCTCGGGCCCGCTGGGACATTCAACCAGGTTGGTAACTAGTTGGTCTGGATACCTGCAGTTTAAAAAAATTACCCCACCCTATATACAATTGATAATTATAGGAAACATGCTGTGGGAACAGTTAATCTTTCGAACAATTTCAGATGACAAAGAGCAGTTACAGATGTTAAAAAAAAAATATTCCCCTCACGGCCATTTTCGCACATATGTCGTAATTGTTTTTGGCCTGCGAGGCTTCCTGTTGCCCTCCTGTAGGATGAGTAGATGATGTCTTTACCCTGACAGAAGGTAACATGGATTTATTTCTCACAGTCAAAAGGAAAATAAAAATTCTGTAAACTGCGTAGAAAAGCAATTAGAACTGGCGATGCCAGGGAAAGAGAGCACACAATGGGAAAGTAGATTTTCACCTCAACCTGACACAGCAGTTATAATATTTGGCTGTCACACAAGCTCCTGTATAATTATGCACAGGGACTGTTCTTTTAGGTTGATGCAGAACGTTCCAGAACAATATTCAGTTTTCCTTTATTATCCCAATTAATCTAGAGCACAACAAGGTAAATAAACAAGGAAGGACACTCAGCCCTTCCATCAATCCATCAAGACAAGGCTGCAGACTAAAGAAAAAGAAAGCTGCTGGAAATCTGAAATAAAAGGAGAAAGTCTACAGACTCCCAACCCCCTCACCTCATCCCCAATCATAACATTCAACTGGCTCTCGAATAAGTCGAAGGTTTTCACCTCCAATACTCTTCCTGGACATGCATTCCAAGTGCTGCTTACTATTTATGGAAGGAGTTGAGGAGAACTTTTTTCACCCAGAGGGTGGTGGGGGAATCTGGAACTCGCTGCCTGAAAGGGTGGTCGAGGCAGAAACCCTCATCGCATTTAAAAAGTACTTGGATATGCACTTGAAGTGCCGTAACCTACAGGGCTACAGACCAAGAGCTGGAAAGTGGGATTAGGCTGGATAGCTCTTTGTCGGCCGGCACAAACATGATGGGCCGAATGGCCTCCTTCTGTGCCATAAATTTCTATGATTCTATGACATTTTTTTTCTAATAGCAGTATTAAATTTACCCAATTGGAGCGTATGCCCCACTGCCAGATTTTGCCTTGAAGTGTGGTGCTCTACATTTATCTTTTTTTTTTAAATATGTTTAATAGATGCCCCCCTACCTTCTCCAAATAAATTGGAATGAAGATGTGGTACTGCGTATTTGTATTGCTTGCACCTCACACAGATAATTATGTTAAACGGTTTAATCACTTGTATACTATGAGTGGCTCCAATGATTTTTTTTAAATATAGGAGGCGGTGGAATCATATTGCAGAATATGGAGCAGAACACGGTGGCACCACAGGGTGGAAGGGTACAGATCCGATTCCCCACTCCATTGAGCTCTCGAACTTAGCCATATCACTGAGGAAGTGTTGAGCGGAGGCTAAGAGCTTCCCCACAGGGAAATGGGAACATTAGAGGGAACATCAATACCAGGCAGCTCTAAAAAAACCTTCCTGGTAACCAGATTAAGTGCAACACAAATGAAAACCTGAGACAGGTCATCCGCCCACCCTCTCTAGCGCAGGAGAGAGAAGGCCCATTGAGAATACAAAACTGTAGAATTGAAAATTAACAGGGGCAACATGGTCAGAAAAATGAAGGCTGTCGAACCAGTAATGGACAAAAATCACCAGATCACAGAAAAAAGTAACAGTGGGGTCAAAATAACAGGAGCTAAAAACTTAACTGCAAATTCCCTGGGGTGCAACCCTTTACAGGTAATGAGGAATTATCCTGTACATTGCTCATATGGCCATTTTTCATTTGTGCTTTTGGACAGCAAGTTTCAGCAGACTGTTTCATTATGAAGAGCATCACAGTCATGTTCAGTCCTGTCATCACCCAAGATCTACGGGCATGCATTTTTAAAAATAAGCTCACTACGTAACAGCCAAGAAAAAGCATTCTGATCATTCCCCTCATGGACCCCAAAACCCATTGCAGCAATCCAACTCCAATTAAAATGATCTCAGCACTGAACAGGAACTAGTTCTGTTGAATCTGGCTCAGTGTCATCCCACTTGCTGCATTTTACCTACTGAGCTATTAGGGGAGCACGAGAGACTGATGTCTGCCCTTCAGTGGTCTTTCCCATAAACAATGATGTGTGTCTTAGAGGACTCACGGTTGATTCGGACCCCAGATTATAAACTTAAGATGGCTACTGGTTTTACCAGTCACACAAACAACAAGTTGGAGGTTACAGAAAAATACACCTTACGAAGGATTGCCTGGGTGGCTTGAAGAAATGATTGCAAACTGCAGTTTATTTTCAAAGAGCAAACAGAGTGAAGAATTCAGAACAATGGAAACTATTTTGAGTACAATCCTTGCTCTGTGTGGGATGTTTAAAGACGGAGCATCCACCTTTTCATACTTGGTATGTGATTCTTCCATTCCCCCCTCCTGCCCATTAAGACAAGACTAAGCCGTGAATGCCAGCCCATATCCTATGAGTCACAGCATTATGCCTTGATGGCTTAGTTAATAAGCAATGACTACTGGGTCTGCATGTGGGGTGTTCTCCTCAGTTGTGTTATTGGTTTCGCTGTACAAAATATTGCTGCACTGCCTAAATTGTATATATGTCAGAATGCTATAAATCGCTAACATACAGTAAGCTTAAGTGTGAGACTCTTAGTCATTATAGTGCTGTATGAATCTGAAACTTTATTATCTCGAATATAGTATTTACAGGAATAGTTTTTTTTAAATTAAATGTTATTACAGCACCTTATAAATCTAGCCCATCCCTGATATTTTGTTAAAAAGCTGCCCAGAAGCTGTGCATCAGATATATTGCAGTAGGCATATATTGTGATTAGAATGAATTCATTGATCCATTGGACTGAAGTCCCATCACTGATCTGTTATCAGAAGCACTTAGTGGTCTTGACCTAGTAAGTAGACCAGTGTTAATTCAAATCCTTTGACAATATCCTCCCAGTAACACTGAATTCCAGATGTCATCAGGAGCATGGGCCCTTCACACTCACAGAAGAACCCCTGAAGATCACCAACACTGGCGAGACCTTTCTACATAAAAAAGGACAAATGTGCTGTGATATTGCACGTAAAATACACAAGACTGAGGAAGCTACATTATACCCTTCAAAGATGGGGATCTGTGAACCATTTAAGCGCACGCTGAGTTAAAACATATATATATTTTACTGGAATAGTACAGAAAGCTTTTTGATTGTTCCACATGCAGTGTTAATGGAATCCAATTCCAAATATAGACTAAAAACATCATGGAATTCCATTTTGACACATTGCTGCTATGATGGATCCTAATTTTAGATACAAAATGAGCCATCAGTAGAGCTAAATTCAAGGAACCACACTGCTACTTTTACCATTATAGTGTTACTTGACCCTTCACAGGGAACAAAGGGATTGGTAGCAGCCAATCCTAATAGCCAGCAAAGTAGGAAATTAGGTTTTTGAAAAATGCTGTCATTTGACAAAAACTTAATTTAACCAAATGTAGACATCACCTCTATTTAACGTTCATTGGTATCAAATTAACCAGGAAAAATAAATCTTGGTATACACTGTCTCAACTCAATGTCACAAACCCAGCCACAGTACACCCATTCACACTGCCTGCTTACTTGCAATGAAGACATACCTCCTGTAGTCAATCATTATGCACTCACACACAGAAAGCCAACTGTTTACCGTTCACCTGTGAACACTCTTTGAGTGGCAGGCCTAAGCCCCAAGTACACTCAAGATCCTGGATAACAGAATCATTTTATCCCAGGACATTTAGTGGAAATAATTTCAATGCAAAGACAATCAGAGAAGCCAGTAAAAAAATCTCTACAAAATAGCAGAATTATACCCACCATGAAATCTCACTAAACATTTGATGCTGGCCATTTATTTTTAAAAGAAATCAAAGACTTGCATTTATATAGCGCTTCACAGTCAATGAAGTACTTTTGGAGTGTGGTCACTGTTGTAATGTGGGAAACGCGGCAGCCAAATTGTGCACAGCAAGCTCCCACAAACAGCAATGTGATAATGACCAGATAATCTGTTTGTGTTATGTTGATTGAGGGATAAATATTGGCCAAGACACCGGGGATAACTCCCCTGGCTCTTCTTCAAAATAGTGCCATGGGATTTTTTACGTCCACCTGAGGGCATTAGTTTAACGTCTCATCCAAAAGATGGCACCTCCAACAGTGCAGCACTCCCTCAGTACTGCACTGGAGTCTCAGCCTAGATTTTTGTTCTCAAATGTCTGAACCCACAACCTGCTGACTCAGAGGCGAGAGTGCTACCCACTGAGCCACAGCTGACACCTTTAGTGTGAAAAATCTCTGATTATCAAGATGCAACCTCAGTAAATTTTAAAAGCATTTCCCAAAGTAATTTATATATTGGACTTTTGCAGAAGGCAAGCTGATTCTGATTTCCCCACAGTTAATTCACAAAAATGCTGCATCTATAGTTTTTTTAAATGTACTAAACGTCACTGCTTATTTGACATAAAGTGACAGCATACTATTGTAGAAAAGAATCACTAGTGTATGATCAGTGATGATCTAGATAATATATATATAGATATATATAAAAATAAAACATACATACTGTACAAGTCTTAAAGGGCACAGGTTTCACACTGTACAAGTCTTAAAGGGGCACAGCTTTTATCCAGAACTGTTTATATATTTATTTGTCAAACACTTAAGATAATAATGATACACTTTGTATCAAGACAAGCCAGTATTGCAAAAATACCACTGCAACCTCACAAACATGATCTACTATTGCTCTTGCTCCCACTCAAAGAGGAAGGCTCTTTAAGATACAAGCACGTGACTCTCCACTTCTGTTTGTGTTGGCAGGTTTGGCAAGACAGCCAGACAACAGTCAAAATCTAATGACATGCTGTACTTTTATACCCAAGGTTTCTCAGACATCAAGTGCTCCTCCTCAGATATTTTATATCAGCAAAACTTCCAGTTCGCTTCACTTTTATTTACCTAAAAAGCAATTAAGTATTTGATATCACTTATAGCTCAATTAAAAGAAGTTACATTGAAGCGTTTGCTTCAGTTATGTGACCAACATTCAAAACCGGTTTCGAGCCAACACTTTAGTTTGTATCTACTCCAGACATGCAATCCTGAATAGCACAGTTCGGGCAAAGGTTAGAGTTACATTTGGAACTGGGTTCATTGTGATCGGGTCACTCTGCCAACGTACGCTCTGACATGTCTAATGCTGCGTGGTCAACAACGATGACCTTGGTTTCACACCCTCTCGCTCTGCCCATCCAACCAATCACCTACCTGGTTTGGGTCAGTGGCTCGGAAAACATGGCATGCCATCTCGGACTCAGGGTTGTCGGGCTGGGTCCGGATTAGATAGGCGAAGTAGGTAAGGTCATGACTGTTGTGGATGAACCTGGTGATGTGCTGTGCCTTGTGCTCAAAGATGAAGACCGAGGTGTTGCTGCTGGTGGCCTGGGGAACGCATCTGATGAGAGGCGGAATGAGGATGAGGAGAACCTCCCGGGCCGCCAAAGATGACCCTGGCTCTTGCTTCTCGCAGCGCCTGCGGATCTCAGCCATCAGCCAGGGTAACATGGGCAGGGTGGTCCTCCGGTCCAGGGTGGACCAGCCCATGTACCACAAGGTGAACCTCTTCTCAAGTTTGCTCTTTTCCTCTGGCTGTGGTTGGTTGCTCTTGTCCTCCTCCATTCCTACTGGCTGGTCGGATCAGCTGTGCAAAGATACAGCTTATTTCTTTCTTATCCTTGCACTAGTTTGAGTTGAAGCTTCAGCAGCTGAAGAATGACACGTGAGAGGATCTCGTCACTAATAGCCTCCCAGGTCCCCGGACCATTTGCTTTGCAGTGCTGGCAAGTCCGATTACTGTCACAGCATACAAGCTAACTTTTACCTGATTTATATTCACTGGTCAATATTCTACAACGCACTTTCCTCCCAATGTGAGCACCAGCCGCTGTATTATCAATGTTTGCTATCTCTTTAGTCAAGCACTTCATGCAGTATTGTTTCCGATTACATAACGATCCGCAAACGTCAATATCCTTTCGATTTTGATCCAATTAATGATTTGCCCTCAGCAAAAGAGAAAATCCCAAACAAGATTCGCAACACGAACCTCTTGCGTCCTCCAGAAATTGTGATCATAATAAGGAAAGCAAGGTTTGGGGATAGAGGCAGTGAACCCTGCTTGCAGCCTGTTCACTTAACATTTAAGCAGATGGTGTTTCCAATTTAGACGGGATCCTTTTCTGTTTAAAAAAAAAGACAACAGAAAATGATTTTTTTTTTGCTTTCGTTCAGACGGACATGCACTCAAAACGTGGCCTTCCTGGCACAGTACACAAGACAAATGAACTCTCTCTCTCTCTCTCTCCAGCTGGCTGGGGTTAGTCAGCCCATCCTTGTGCCCCAGAGTTCGGGGAGATGCAGCCCCTGGGAGAGGAAGGGGGGGAATCCCTGCAAACCGCAGGCTTGCCCGTGTTCCTTTCCTTGCGGTCGATTTCCAGCGCTCCTGGCTGCTTGCTTGCCTGCGAGCCAGCAGATCCCTGCCGGAGCTAGTTGCAGCTTGGACTTGGCTGCCTTGCTCTCCCGTACCGTGTCCCGGGGCTGCCTCGGCTTGGGCTTTGGGCTTGCCCACAAGTAGAAAGGAGGAGGAGAGATAAGAGTTTGCTTCACGTTGACTGGAAAGTGACTTTGAGTGGCGCGGCGCTGCCAGAGCGATGGGGAGGGGCGAGGAAGGAAAGTGACAGCAACACTGACACAACAGTGCAACAATTTCAGTGCAGGTAGAGCTGCCCTGAAAAAAAAAACCAGCCAGTGACACTGCATTCACTGCACACCAACATTACACTGGAGAACATTACCGAAAGAGTGCTCAGCAACGTAAATGCACGAAGACAAGTCTGGATCCACAACAGGGAAGCCAAAAATTAAACAATGAAAAGTCTAAATGAGCAATTGGCTTCAACAGTAACAGCAAGAAAGCCTTGCTACTTATATAAAAGCAGAAAATGCTGGAAAAACTCAGCAGGTCAGGCAGCATCTGTGCAGGGAGAAACAGAGTTAACGTTTCAGGTCGATGACCTTTTGTCAGAACTAGTTTATTCTAGGTCTATCAGTATTTGCCCAGCTGGCTACTTTTTATTATGATGCGGAGATGCCGGTGTTGGACTGGGGTGGACAAAATTGAGAGGTCGCACAACACCAGGTTATAGTCCAACAGTTTTATTTGAAATCACAAGCTTTCGGAGCTATCGATTTGCTCCTTCCTCAGGTGAAGTAAATTAGATACAGAATCGCCAAAGCATATATAGATAGAAAACAAAGCATGTGTACTTTACATTTATGATTTCAAATAAAACTGTTGGACTATAACCTGGTGTTGTGCGACCTCTTACTTTTTATTAAACATACTTATCATCTTTTTAGCTTTTAAAAAAAAATGTTCTCCCCAGTTTCTAATCGTCTTGTGAAGTCCCTCCTGTGGGACCTATTGCGCAGGCCACCTGCCCTCTCAGGTCTCACCCAAGTGACCATCTGCGAGTCCAGATAGTAAGGGTAGGTAGACTAGTCCAGCACAGAGGTTATCCCAGACAAGCCCTGTGCTGCTCTTACCCACTCTACACATCCCTGCTTATCTCCAGCACGCGACACTGGAAATCAAACAGAGCCAGATAAAGGGGCCAATTTAACCCTTCCTAGGCCAGCGCGGCCAAGGCCAATTATGGCATCCAAACTGAAGGAGAAACTTCAATGAGCTGAATGACCTTTTCTCATCCTTGACTTTTCTTATATTTTGATGTTCTAATCACTGTGCCAGATGAGCTCAGCGAAGGGCAGATCATTTTTTTTTAATGCTGTTTGATTTGCTTTCTTCAGAAGATTGTTACTGCGCATGTCAGAAAATAATTTGCTGCAAATTTAGATTGCAGATAAATTCTGTACAATGCAAGTGTTCTGTGGATTTCATATCTATCTCCTCTAATCTCATGCTTTGTTTGTACTTTGCTTTCAGTGTCAGGACAAAAATAAAAGAAAGACTTGAATTTCTATAGCGCCTTGCACAGCATCAGGACGTCTCAAAGCACTTTACAGCCAATGAAGTACTTTTGGAGTGTAGTCACTGTTGTAATATAGGAAACGCCACAGCCAATTTGCACACAGCAAGCTCCCACAAACAGCAATGTGATAATGACCAGATAATCTGTTTTAGTGATGTTGATTGAGGGATAAATACAGGCCAGGACACCGGGGATAACTCCCCTGCTCTTCTTCAAAATAGTGCCATGGGATCTTTTACGTCCACTTGAGAGGGCAGACAGGGCCTCGGTTTAACGTCTCATCCGAAAGACGGCACCTCCGACAGTGCAGCACTCCCTCAGCACTGCTCTGGGAGTGTCAGCCTTGAACCCACAACCTTCTGACTCAGTAGAGGAGAAATCTGGCATCTACACAAATACAGCTTTTGAAATTTAGATTTTTGCTGAGCGTTTGTGTTCATCAAGGTACAGAATGTCAGCGCTGAGGAACAAACCCCTTTCCCATTTACTAGAGTCAGCATTCCCAGACAGAGCTCTGTCTACTCCTTCAACTTTAGAAGAGCGCCCTCTCCTGCACCAGTGAAATATTTCCATCTCCCACACCAGCCATGCTTATGGGCTTACTGAAGGAGATTTCCAGTTTATGACAATTGACATTGAGAGAAAGCTTTGTTTTAGTGTCCATTAGGAACAAAGTCCTAACTCTTCTCACAGAGGAATCTTATAGTTGATAGAGAGACACGTTCATCCCACCAGTCTGGGTTGGATTCAAACCCAGATCTTACAGATAACAGGACAGTATTAATCTAAGGGGTAATTCTCTGACCTCACACTGTCAGCAGGCAGCCTTACCCACCAGTTGCATGAGACAGAAAATTACCCCTCTATTCTGTTCCTGGTCTGGAAGTGGTTGATGCTGAAACTCAATGTAAAATCGACATGCAAAACCGTTAAAACAGTAAATATTTACTGTAACTAGTATCTAATACTACAGTAGGAAAAATCAAAGACAAAATGTTTGCCAGTAATCTTGCCATAGATATGTAAATATTTGGCTGTTTAGGGTACATTCTGAGTACATTCTATATATTTTGCATATATGTTATTGTGGTGGCTACCTAGGACAGAAATCCACATTAAAAGAAAAGAAAGATTTGCATTTCTATAGCGTCTTTCACAACCTCAGGATGTCCCAAAGCGCTTTACAGCCAATGAAGTACTTTTGAAGTGTAGTCACTGTTGTAATGTAGGAAACACGGCAGCCAATTTGCGCACAGCAAGGTCCCACAAATAGCAATGTGATAATGACCAGATAATCTGTTTTAGTGATGTTGGTTGAGGGATAAATATTGTCCAGGACACTGGGGAGAATGCCCCTACTCTTCTTTGAAATAGTGCCATGGGATCTTTTACATCCACCTGAGAGAGCAGACAGGGCCGCGGTTTAACGTCTCATCTGAAAGACGGCACCTCCGACAGTGCAGCACCCCCTCAGCACTGCCCTGGAGTGTCAGCCTAGATTATGTGCTCAAATCTCTGGAATGGGATTACAAAGCAATGCCCTCCTGACTCAGAGGCAAGAGTGCTACCAACTGAACCACAACTGCCACCTAGGGACTATAAAGGGTTTTAAAAAATGTAATCATCCTTTGTATTGTTCAAAGTCATCGATAGCAGAATAGCATTCAATCACTGTTAAAAAGAAAGAATTCCTTGAAATGGCCAATGTTTAAAGAATGATCTAACACACTGGACCAACTAGTTTTTACTCCTGTTCAGATAGGGCATTTCACAGTAAGGGTAATTTGGTCGCAGCAATGGAAGACATTAATTCTGATGGGAAAGTTCAGAAACAGCAAAATAAATAGCATTTTTCTACGTAATAAAATGAAGACAGTTGATAATGGGTTTGAGGCTGTAACTTAGGCTTGGAGTTCAGATAGTTGTGGTTTTGCTTTTGTGATTTATGACATTATCCAAATCTATTGAATGTTTATAGTTTCGATATACCCCCCTAGACATCTGCTGTATGAGAAAATGGTAGTGGTGGTTATGATCTGAAATTGTTGAACTCAATTGTGAGGCCAGAAGGTTGTAAAGTGCCTAATTGAAAGATGAGGTGCTGTCTCGAGAGAACCACCACTCACATTTTCTCGGACAGCAGGTGCTGGTAATATGAAACAACAATTTTGTTTCAATTTTCCAGCATCCGCAGTATTTTGCTATCGTATAGGTGCTGGTAATAGTACTGCTGTTGCCATTTCCACCTCCTCTTGACCCATCTTTTGCTTCTTTATTGTCCCATTATCACCCCTTTTTGCCTTGCACCATCATCACTTTTGTCATTTAATTTCTATAGTATGGAGACCTGAACTGTTCACAGTACTCCAAGTGTAATCTAACCAAGGTTCTATACAAGCTTAACATAACTTCTGTGCTTTTCAATTCTATCCCTCTGGAAATGATCCCCAGTGCTTTGTTTGCTTTTTTTTATGGCAAAAGAACCAAAGGGGAGATGAGGAGATTTTTTTTTAACACAGTAAGTTGTTATGATCTGGAATGCACTGCCTGAAAGGGTGAAAGCAGATTCAATAGTAACTTTCAAAAGGGAATTGGATAAATACTTGAAGGGGAAAAATTGCAGGGAAAGAGCAGTGGAGTAGGACTAATTGGATAGCTCTTTCAAAGAGCCGACACAGGCACAACGGGCCAAATGGCCTCCTTCCGTGCTGTATGATTCTATGATTCTATGTTCACTTCTGCCCTCCACCCTATTACAGACCTTTTCCTATGATGACGCATCATCAGTCAGTTTCCTTAAAGGGGCCATGTCCAAATATATTTACACTTGAGAAGGTGGTGGTGAGCCGCCTTCTTGAACCGCTGCAGTCCATGTGGTGAAGGTACTCCCACAGTGCTGTTAGGGAGGGGGTTCCAGGATTTTAACCCAGCAACAATGAAGGATCGGCGATATACTTCCAAGTCAGGATGGTGTGTGAATTGGAGGGGAACTTGGAGGTGGTGGTGTTTCCATGCGCCTGCGGCCCTTGTCCTTCTAGGTGGAAGAGGTCACGGGTTTGGGAGGTGCTGCCGAAGAAGCCTTGACAAGTTGCTGCAGTGCATCTTGTAGATGGTACACACTGCAGACACGGTGCGCCGGTGGTGGAGGGAGTGAATGTTTAAGGTGGTGGAGGGGGTGTGCATCAAGCGGGTTGCTTTGTCCTGGATGGTGTCGAGCTTCTTGAGTGTTGTTGCAGCTGCATTCATCCAGGCAAGTGGAGAGTATGCCATCACACTCCTGACTTGTGCCTTGTAGATGATGGAAAGGCTTTGGGGAGTCAGGAGGTGAGACACTCACCGCAGAATACCTAGCCTCTGACCTGCTCTTGTTGCCATAGTATTTATGTGCTGGTCAGTTAAGTTTCTGGTCAATGGTGACCCCCAGGATATTGATGGTGGGGGATTCGGCAATGATAATGCCATTGAATGTCAGGGGGCGGTAGTTAGATGCTCGCTTGTTGGAGATAGTCATTGCCTGGCACTTGTGTGGTGCGAGTGTTACCTGCCACTTATCAGCCCAAGCCTGAATGTTGTCCAGGTCTTGCTGTATGTGGGCATGGACTGCTTCATTATCTGAAGAGTTGTGAATGGCACTGAACACTGTGCAGTCATCAGCGAACATCCCCACTTCTGACCTTATGATGGAGGAAAGGTCATTGATGAAGCAGCTGAAGTTGGTTGGGCACGGGACACTGCCCTGAGGAACTCCTGCAGCGATGTCCTGGGGCTGTGATGATTGACCTTCAACCACCGCAAAGCGGTCACCCAATCTGCGTTTGGTCTCCCCAATGTAGAGGAGGTCACATCGTGAGCAGCGAATACAGTATACTAAATTGCAAGAAGTACAAGTAAATCACTGTTTCACCTGGAAGGAGTGTTTGGGGCCCTGGACAGTGGGAAGGGAGGAGGTAATAGGACAGGTGTTGCATCTTCTGCGCTTGCACGGGAAGGTGCTGTGGGAAGGGGAAGGGGTGTTGGGGGTGATAGAGGAGTGGACCAGGGTGTCGCAGAGCGAGCAGTCCCTTCAGAATGCTGAAAGAGGAGGGGAGGGGAAGATGTGTTTGGCGGTGGGATCATGCTGGAGGTGGCGGAAATGGTGGAAGATGATCCGTTGAATGTGGAGGCTGGTAGGGTGAAAGGTGAGGACAAGGGGAACCCTATCGTGGTTCTGGGAGGGAGGGGAAGGGGTGAGAAATAGAACGGACATTCAACCGATCATCCTCCGCTCCACTCCCACTCTGACCTCTCTGTCCTCGGCCTCTTACACTGTTCCAATGAAGCTCAACGTAAGCTCAAGGAACAGCACCTCATTTTTCGATTAGGCACTTTACAGCCTTCTGGACTCAACATTGAGTTCAACAATTTCATCCCATAACCTCTGCCCCTATTTTTTTTTCTCTCACATGGCAGCTGTTGATGATTCTGCCATTGCCATTTACACCTCATCTAGAGTCATCTTTTGTTTCTTAACTTGTCCCATTACCATCTCCTTTTGCCTCGCACCATCATCCCTTTTGTCTCTTAATCTCTCCTGCCTTCCATCCTATCAATGTCCTTCCCTTTTGTTCTTTCCTCCCCTCCTCCCTTTCCCTGCCCCTGCACTTGCTTAAAAACCTGTTACATCTCTAACTTTTTCCAGTTCTGATGAAGGGTCATCGACCTGAAACGTTAACTCTGTTTCTCTCTCTGCAGATGCTGCCTGACCTGCTGAGTATTTCCAGCATTTTCTGTTTTTATTACTTCTCTGCTTCACAATTTGCCAGATCATTTAACTATAAAAAATAATATAAAACAAGAGTATTATCTAAAGTAAGGACAGAAAGTATGGGCTAGATTTTCATTGACCCGTGGAGGCGGGTTTGGAGGCGTGTGGGGGGTTAAAATAGCGAAAACTGGCAGGTGGGCACAAGTCCGCCTCCATCCTGCCTCCACGCAATTTTCATGAAATCGTGTCTGCTGGTCCCGACTCCGTCCCGCCTGTAAGAGACGGGATAGGCTGTTAAGGCCCTTAACAAGCACTAAATTGGCTCTATAATGCCATTTTGAAAGGCCTTTGTGATTTTAACCCTTGTTCTCTCTCTCTCTCTCTCTCTCTCTCTCTCTCTCGGCTGCTGCTGCTCATTTTGCATCCAGGTCCTCTCACAGCAAAGGCCAGGCAGTCTTTGCAGACCTTCAATGCAGCAGCAATGATGACATCATCAGAGGCGACTTTCAGACTGAAAACACTAATTGGTTCATGGGTTCCTACATGCTGGAACTCAATTGCCCAATTAGGTAAAATTTGCATCAATCTCCCACATCCAATTGCAGTCGGGTGGATAACACGAAAAGTGGATAACATAACCCCAACCCGCCCCAGTATCAAAATCCAGCCCTATGACTTTAAAATGGGAACTGAATTACATCTGCGTTCCCTGGTCCTATTATCACAACACCCTAATGCCACTTCATCTGAAGACTACACTTGGTCTTGACAAACGAGAGTTGATGCTGGGTCAATTGTTGATTTCAAACCTGAGATTGATTGATTTATGTTAACCAAATGTATTAAGGGATATGGGGCAAAGGCGGAGTTAGGTCACAGATCAGCCATGATCTCACTGAATGGCAGAACAGGCTCGAGGGCCTAAATGGCCCACTCCTGTTCCTGTATTCCTATGTTCTATGTTCCTATGCTGACTCTCCCTGTGCAATGCCATGGAAACTAGTAACATATTAAAATGCAATGTTTGCGTACGCTTCCTATCAATTTTTTTTTCATTATAAATTCCTATTATACATTTATAATGGAAATTGCCCCACTGGCAGGAGAGTGTAATTATAAAGTATAAGTTTAGATAGGCAGTTTCCATTATACATGTTAAAATTCTTCTCTTCCCTTAAATTTCATTTTTGCATCTTTCTCTTTCTTCTCTTCTTCTTTCTTTTTGGATGGAAGGTGGTGGATAAAAGGTGAGGCGGGGTCAGGAGCTGCCAACGGCTGCAGGCTGCATTAGGGGTGGGATTGTGAGGAAAATTGTGGCCCTCAGCAGCTTATATCCCATCCCTTCCCCAATCTCCAAGCTTCCCCCAACCCCCTTTCACCCATTGCATTCCATACCTATTCATCTTCCCATGATCTCTTCCCCTCCCTACTATCCCATTGCTTCCATCACTACCCCTACCTCTTCCCTTTTGAACAACCCTCTGCACTCCTGCCCCCTTGCACCACTGTGATTCACCTCTTCCTTCACCTTCCATCCACCCCTTACCATTCCCATTGATTCCCCCCAAGGGCAAATGATGAGGCCAGAGGTCCCTTCAACCTTAAATTGTTTCTCTCATTCCCTCCCCCTCCTGGCCTCTCTGCCTAATCTTTTTCCCCTCAAAGAGGTTTGCTTGCTCTCAAAATTCAATTTGTCTTTTAAAAATCAAATTAGAGTAAGAAAGGATCTATATGTTTCTCTTCTCTTTCATGGTGTTAGAAATTAGAACCTTATCTCACATGGGTAAGTGACTAGCATTGATCTTTTCTAACTGTCAGCAAAGACAGATGAGATAATTTGTTAGCTTTTTTGAAAATTGAGCTAACATTAAATGAAAGATTGTTTCTCACCCTTCTCTCTCTGATCCCAGACTTTCTTCCTCCCCTCTCTCATCAACCCTCGCTTCTTCTTCTCCCACACTTTCTTTGATCCCAGTCTCTCTCTGAGCTTCTACTACCCTCAGTCTCTCTTGCTCTTTCCATCAGTTTAATGCACTTTCCAAAAACTATGACAATTGTGTAATCAGAACACTGTAATTTTATTGAAGTCTTCGTCACTTATACAGACCCTGTTGAAAAAAAAACTACTTAATATAAATTTTAGCTCAATAAAGCTTTTGAAATTTGTCTACTGGTTTTCCAAAATTATTTTAAGAAAAGCTACTGACCAGAAATACTAAAAGCTAAAGAAAAATATTCCATAACTGATTGCATTATTACAGCCACTAGAACACAGAGTTATTGTCTAATTGAAGAAAAATAAATTAATACTGGTTAGCTTTGATAAGAAAAGTATCTTAAACAGGTTGAGAAAGTGAAAGGTCTGTTCTGTTGTCTATGCCTGTGCATAACTGAAAAAAACTGGCTATCATGTATTTGGTAATTCCTACAAAACCTTTTAGAAGTGAACAATTACCAGTTATCACTATATAATACTCTATTACATGATTAGCTGATATTGCTTTTTTTTTAAATTTGCTTGATTCAGTCGGCAGTTGTTGGACGAGTGGGTGTAGTTGCCTTTTTTTTTAAAGAAAGTCTACAAGTTTGAACACAAACTGGCAATTAGTTAGTCTACCAGCTACAACATGAAAAAGATGTTGATGATATCAATGACATTTTTTCATTAATTCTGCTGTAAGTGCTCTCAGAGAAGCTCTAACTCACTCTGATTACATGCACTATTTAGCATGGAAATGTGGAGAGGTAGGGAACGATACAATGACGAGTAAGAGGATTATGAAAAATTAAAATTTGAGCCACAGAAATCATGAGCACCACGGTGCATGTGGATTCTACTGGCCAGTCTTGCAGTGCGGTTTATTTTTGCTGGTTTCAAGGGAACTGCAATGTGCTATATTTAAACAACGTATGTTGTGTAATCACCCTGAAAGCTCTGGATCTGACAGTGACAAATGCTGTCTGTAAACCACTATTGAATGTTTCATATGTGTTGTATAAATAAAGAATGTACCTTTTGTTTGTCTTCAAAGATTCATCAAACATCTGAAAAAAAAGGTCACTGCAATACTACTCTCAAAAATGTGCTTGAAAATTAACAGTTTCAATGAACAGCATATTTAAATTCATTTAAATAAACCAAACTGTATTCAATTTAAGAGTGCAATGCACCAAAATTTCAAACAAACAAGTGTGCCTTGTTACAACTGATTTACATATTCCAACAATGAACCTCATTTAATATAAACTGACATTCAGTTCAAGTGAAGCACACTGCTTCAGACCTCATCACAGCCTTAAACCAGACATGATGCGGAGATGCCGGTGTTGGACTGGGGTGGACAAAAATGAGAAGTCGCACAACACCAGGTTATAGTCCAACAGTTTTATTTGAAATCACAAGCTTTCGGAGCTTACACCCCTTCTCACTTCACCTGAGGAAGGGGTGTAAGCTCCGAAAGCTTGTGATTTCAAATAAAACTGTTGGACTATAACCTGGTGTTGTGCGACTTCTCATTTTTAAACCAGACATGAACACAACAGCTGAATGCTGGAGAAGAGGTGAGAGTGGCTGCCCTTATCATCAAGGCAGTATCCAGCTGAGTGTGGCACTCAGAAGCCCTAGCAAAACTGAAGTCAGTTGGGGTCAAGGGGAAACCCTTCAGTGGTTGGAGTCATATCTGACACATAGGAAGATGGTTGTAGTTGTCAGAGACCAGTCATCACAGTCCCGGGACATTGATGCAAGAGTTTCTTGGAGAAGACTCTTTGACCAAACCATCTTCAATAGTTTCATGGCGACTTTCCCTTCACCACAATGTCAGGAGTGGGGCTGTTCACTGAGGATTCCAATATTCAACACTATTCACAACCTCTCCATTTGGACTACAGCAGGATGTGGACAATATCTAGGCTTGGGCTAATAAGTAGCAAGTAACGGTTGTGCTACATAAGTCCCAGGTAGTAACCATCTCCAACAAGAATTTGCTTGATTGGCACCCTACCACTGCAGTCAATATTCACCCCTTCCACCATTGGTGGACTGGGGCTGCAGTATGCACCATCTACAGCGTGCACTGTAGCACCTCACCCAGCATGCTTCAATAGCATCCTACCCCAGCACCCCCCTCACCCCCCCCCCGCCCCCCCACCCCACTACAACCTCAACCACCAAGAAGTTTAGAGCAGCAATATCATAGAAATACCATCACCTCCAATTTCCTCTCCAAGTTACAGACCATTCTGACTTGGGCATACCCATGTCTCTGGGTCAATGTCCTGGAATTCCCTACTAAGACAACCATTAACACAAGGACGGCAGCAGATTGAGGAACAAGACAACCATCACTTTCTGAAGGCTACCAGGGATGGCCAATAAATGGGGCATGGCCAGTGTCACCCACGTCCCGAGAATAAATTTTATAAACTTATAGATCTGCCATTTCATTTCAAGGTCATTCATGAATACTTGAAGTTTCTCCAATTTGAGTTATCATTATTTTTATTTGGACATATATCCAAAGATATGTCTATCTGAGATAAGCACAGTCATGTATAAATCAAAAGTCACTCACTCCATTCATCTTCTCTACTATTCATACATTATATGTCAAAGTATTCATTGGACCACACTAACGTACGTGGCCTTGTTTTTGTAAATCGAGGCCACACAATTACGGCAAGTTCTAGTAATTATTATGTGTGCACATTAGGTTTGAGATAGTCATTCTAATGCTCACTTTCACAGACACATCCATACCCAGTCTAGTACTACTGTAATGATGCTATACGTCAGATAAAATGTCACTGGCACTTGTTGGTAGCATTATTAACCCATCTAGATCAGTACAATGGTGGGCAGGCTCATGCCATTGTTATCTCTTGGACCCAATTGTTATTATGGTCAGTTGCCAGGCAGGTCTGCCTAGAATGTTAAAAACTAGGGAAAATATGGGAGATTGGCAACTTAAATTTTTTTTTCCCCAGATCTCATTATTATATATATTTATAATACGACCTTGGATTAAGTTTTACGAGTGTGCAAATTTTTTAGACCCTTCTATCCATCTTTTCTGACAGCTGGATGCTGCAGAAATCCAAATTTTCATCCCTAATAATCCATATAGTATTTTGATTTATTACCGATATAACATTGCACAAGGAATTCACCTCACAGTGTAGCACCCAGCCATACAGAGCAGAATGTTGCAGATTAGATTCTTAGCCCATGAGCTAATCTCAGCCAGGGTATCTCTTGGGTTCTGCAGTTGGCTTCAGTTTCCCAGGAGAGACAGGGAGATATTAGCCAGGGCTATTACTCCTAATTGTTGTCCATTTGATTTCTACTGGAAAATGTGCATCTGCCTGACAGGAGCGATTACACAAACTAGGAGGGTTGTGTTCGCTAGAATTTAGAAGGTTAAGGGGTGATCTGATCGAAGTTTTCAAGATATTAAGGGGAACAGATAGGGTAGATAGAGAGAAACTATTTCCGCTGGTTGGGGAGTCTAGGACTAGGGGGCATAGTCTAAAAATTAGAGCCAGACCTTTCAGGAGTGAAATTAGGAAACACTTCTACACACAAAGGGTGGTAGAAGTTTGAAACTCTGTTCTGCAAACAGCTATTGATGCTAGGTCAATTGTTAATTTTAAATCTGAGATTGATAGACTTTTGTTAACCAAAGGTATTAAAGAATATGGGCCATAGGCGGGTATATGGAGTTAGGTTGCAGATCAGCCATGATCCCATTGAATGGCGGAACAGACTCGAGGGACTCAATGGCCTACTCCTGTTCCTATGTTCTTATGTTCCCAGTTGAGGTCAGGATTGAGTTTGGCTGCAATGCAGTTGAATAGTCTATTGATACTGACTGCCTAGCCTCCCAGATGAAGAATTGCCACTTGGAGAATGTATGCCAGGGCTGCCAGTACCTGTGGAACTGTACCCCAGCTAGTGTCAGTGCCTTAGGAAAAAGAAGGGGCAAATGTACAAGCAAAACAATATAGATAAGGTATGGCAACAGATCAGCTGAACGCCCAAGGAATTTCTATCTCAAAGTCTTTTGCAATAGTAACTAGTCTATGAGAAAGGGGAAACATATCAGACAAGAGAAATTAAAGGTAAACCCTTCCTTATGTTCAAAATGACTGATTTGTAAACAATTTCTTTACAACATCGAGAACCGAATGAAGTAGATGTGAGGCGGTCATATTTTTATGTCAATAGAAATGTCTTAATTTGGAGATCAAGTAAAATATAAAACAAGTGCAGGAGAGTAGCCTCTACATTGCAAAATGTCAAATGTAACTAGTGAGTAACATAAACCTCCTTCTGCCCACAGCATTTTTTATTCTCAAAACACAGTCATAAATTACTTGCTGTTAGCTGCTTTGCAGAGGAGGCTTACAGTGATGATGTTATGTTGCTTGTGGTTGCCTGTTTTGAGCTCTCAATGAAGTTGCACGTTACCTGGAGTATCGGCGATGCTGGAGGCCACTACCACAAGACTGAAGCTAAATTATAGCAGGGAGAAGCTTTTGGCTTAATTGAATGAACGTTACTAAATGTTGTTGGCAGTTTATATATTTGTAAGTACTTGTGCGAACTAGAAAATGATTCTTGCAGCCTTCGTCATCCAGCATCACCTTAATTTCACAGATCTTACTTGTGTGCAAGTGATATCAATGGACTGGTCAGGGGGGCAGAAAAGTGGCAAATGGAATTCAATCCGGAGACGTGCGAGGTAATGAATTTGGGGAGGGCTAATAAGGTAAGGGAATACACAATAAATGGTAGGATACTGAGGAGTGTAGAGGAACAGAGGGACCTTGGAGTGCACGTCCACAGATCCCTGAAGGTAGCAGGACAGGTAGATAAGGTGATTAAGAAGGCATACGGGATACTTTCCTTTATTAGCCGAGGCAGAGCATATAAGAGCAAGGAGGTTATGCTTGAACAGTATAAAACACTAATTAGGCCACAGCTAGAGTACTGCGTACAGTTCTGGTCATCAGATTACAGGAAAGATGTGATTGCACTAGAGAGCGTACAGAGAAGATTTGCAAGGATGTTGCCGGGAGTAGAGAATTTTAGCTATGAGGAAAGATTGGATAGGCTGGGGTTCTTTTCTTTGGAACAGAGGAGGCTGAGGGGAGACTTGAATGAGGTGTATAAAATTATGAGGGGCCTAGATAGAGTGGATAGGAAGGACCTATTTCCCTTAGCAGAGAGGTCAATAACTAGGGGGCATAGATTTAAAGTAATGGGTAGAAGGATTAGAGGGGAGTTGAGGAGAACCTTTTTAACCCAGAGGGTGGTGGGGGGTCTGGAACTCACTGCCTGAAAGGGTGGTAGAGGCAGAAACGCTCATCACATTTAAAAAGTACTTGAATATGCACTTGAAGTGCCGTAACCTACAAGGCTATGGACCAAGAGCAGGAAAGAGCTGGATAGCCCTTTTTTGGCCGGCACAGACACAATGGTGCCGTAAAATTCTATGATTCTACGTGAAAAACATATTTATGAGGCAGTGTTTTTGGGTGTTCTATATGTATGGGCTTTTATTTTTGCCGGACAGCAATCGGTTTAAATTTTCCTACGGTTAAGTCCTTGTGAAGGTGTAGAACTGTAGCTGAACATAAGAACATAAGAAATAGGAGCAGGAGTAGGACATTTGGCCCTTCGAGCCTGCTCCGCCATTCAATAAGATCATGGCTGATCTTCTACCTCATCTCCACTTTCCTGCATTATCCCCATATCCCTTGATGCCCTTAATATCCAAAAATCTACCGATCTCTGTCATAGAGTCATGGGGGAAACATTCAGTTGGTTGCCCCTCCCGTTAGCGCCTTAAGAGGGCGCTAATGGGGCGCAAAGCAACTAGCACCCGGGCGTGACGATGTTTAGCCCTAAAGGGGCTAGGACTAGTAATTATCCCTTCAGCCTCAGGCTACAGGATGATATAGGCGGGTTGGTCAGATGGGCAGAACAGTGGCAAATGGAATTTAACCCTGAAAAGTGTGAGGTGATGCATTTTGGGAGAACTAACAAGGCAAGGCAATAGACAATGAATGGTAGGACCCTAGGGAGGACAGAGGATCAGAGGGACCTTGGTGTGCATGAAAGCAGCAGGACAGGTAGATAAGGTGGTTAAAAAGGCATATGGGATACTTGCCACGAAATTAACTAGACATTTTGCGGCGGCGCTAAACAATACCGCCCCGATCTCCTGCGCACGCAGATCTTGACGTCATACGAGGGTGCAACGCCCTTGTGGTGCCCTGGAGCGGAAATTGAGTGGCGCCCCCATCATTTCCGCCTGGAGCAACCAACGACAGGAAGACTGGAACGCTCCCCAGTCACTGTGGGGCTGGGGGGGCGCTATTTAAAGGGGGCCTCTTCCTGTCATTCTCTGTGGTAGACATTTTTGCACCACTCGTTCTGAGAGAGAGAGATTCGGAGAGAGAGAAAGACAGACTTCACCATAGTCCTTAGCTGGAAGATTTAGGCACAGGTCTCTCCAGGCCGAGATTCAAGGCTCCAATGAGCAGGGTGTGGCTGGAATGCAAGATCGACCCTCCCCTTTAAGAACTGTCTGGCGCCAGTGTGTCTGTGTTCCATCGCTAACTGACAGCACCTGCGCTGCGCCCGCGCTCTGAGTTAGCGCCTTGCTCCTCGGCCTTTGCACCTTAAGACAGATGTGTAGCGCCTGATTTAGCACTCCAATCACCTCCAGGGGCGATAAAAGTCAAGTTTGCAGTCTGAGGCGATAATTAACGCCAGGCGCTAATCTTTGCGCCCGGCCGATAATTGTGCCCCAAATGGGGCGATACTGAATTTATCCCCCATAGAGTTATACAGCACAGAAAGAGGCCCTTCGGCCCATCGTGTCCGCGCCAGCCATCAAGCCCTATCTTTTCTAATCCCATTTTCCAGCAATTGGTCTGTAGCCTTGTATGCTATGGCGTTTCAAGTGCTCATCTAAATGCTTCTTGAATGTTGTGAGGGTTCCTGCCTCTACCACCCTTTCAGGCAGTGAGTTCCAGATTCCAACCACCTTCTGGGTGAAAAAGTTTTTCCTCAAATCCCCTCTAAACCTCCTGCCCCTTACCTTGAAACTATGCCCCATGGTTATTGACCCCTCTACTAAGGGGAAAAGTTCCTTTCTATCTACCCTATCTATGCCCCTCATAATTTTGTACACCTCAATCAGGTACCCCCTCAGCCTTCTCTGCTCTAAAGAAAACAACCCCAGCCTGTCCAGTCTCTCTTCATAGCTGAAACGCTCCAGCCCAGGTAATATCCTGGTGAATCTCCTCTGCACCCTCTCCAATGCAATCACATCCTTCCTATAGTGTGGCGACCAGAACTGCACACAGTATTCCAGCTGTGGCCTAACTAGCGTTTTGTACAGCTTTATCATAACCTCCCTGCTCTTATATTCTTTGCCTCGGCTAATGAAGGCAAGTATCCCATATGCCTTTTTAACCACCTTATCTACCTGTCCTGCTGCTTTCAGGAATCTATGTACATGCACACCAAGGTCCCTCTGATCCTCTGTCCTTCCTAGGGTCCTACCATTCATTGTGTATTCCCTTGCCTCGTTAGTTCTCCCAAAATGCATCACCTTGTTGAGGCTGCCACGAAACACGAATAGAGGCTGAATACATATGTGGAAAACAAGAAACTTTTATTCACTGCATGGCACACAAAATGGCTGAGAGAGCTGCTCCCAGAATTCTCTGGGAAAACTCCCAGAATTCTCTGGGTAAAACCTGAGGCCCCGCCCCCTTCTGCCTTAAAGGTAATGTGCCTTAAAGGGGAAGGTGCTGGAAATTTGTCCACAGACGGAAGAGTGGATTATGCCTGTTTTAGGTGGCAATCCGCCACACAGCTCCCCCCAGAATCTGCTTAGGAGGTGTGGACGAGACGGTGCGGCGGTCTGATGGGCCGGCCGGAGCGGCTCTTGTAGGACGCCGGTGGACGTGGAACGGCCGGGCATGGAGCAGCCGGGTGAACCGGCTTGAGGGCAGGTCGGCCGCGTGGAGGTGGACGAGCTACAGAGACCTACTCCCCGGGCTCCGAGTGTGCTGGCTTGAGTCGGTCCACCGACACTTTTTCGGTCCTGTCGCCCACTTGCAGGGTGAAAAATTTGTCCCCAGCCTGTAGCACCTTGTAGGGCCCGTCGTACGGGGGTTGAAGGGGTCCGCGGTGGGCGTCGTGCCGGACGAAAACAAACTGTGCCTGGTGCAGGCTTAGTAGGACGTGTGAGGTGGATTCGCCGTGTCGGGCAATGGGCACCGGGGCGAACTGCAGCGCCGGTGAGGCGAAGTCGTGGCGTTGCTGGTCGGCTGACCAGGGTGTCGTGGCGGTGGGCAGGAACTCGCCGGGTACGCGCAGCGGCTGACCGTACACGAGCTCTGCTGCCGATGCGTGGAGGCCTTCTTTAACCGCGGTGCGCAGGCCGAGGAGGACCCACGGAAGTCGGTCGGTCCAGGCACCGTCTTGGAGGCTGGCTCGAAGAGATGCCTTCAAGGATCTGTGGAACCGCTCACACAGTCCGTTGGCTTGGGGGTGGTACGCTGTGGTGCGGTGGATGGTCACCCCGAGATTGCGTGCGACGGCGGTCCAGAGTTCAGAGGTAAATTGCGGACCTCTGTCCGACGTCATGTCGGAGGGGACGCCGAACCGTGCGACCCAGGTGCTGACGAAGGCTCTGGCGATGTCGGTGGTGGTGGTAGAGGTCAGTGGAATTGCCTCAGGCCAGCGTGTGGTGCGGTCAACGATGGTCAGCAAATGCGTGTGGCCTTGCGACGGCGGCAGGGGCCCGACGATGTCCACGTGGATGTGGTCGAATCTCCGCGAGGGGACGGTAAACTCCTCGAGGGGTGCTTTCGTGTGTTGCTGTACCTTGGCACGTTGGCAGGATAGGCAGGAGTTGGCCCAAGTACGCACATCCTTGCGAAGGCTGCGCCAGACAAAGCGGTTGGCTACCAATTTGATGGATGCGCGGGCGCCGGGGTGGGAGAGGTTGTGGAGAATGTCGAATAGCTGGCGGCGCCAGGACGCTGGCACGATGGGCCGAGGTTGACATAGGGATATGTCGCACTTGACCGTGACTGCGGTCGGGCCACAGGCGACGTCGGCCAGGCATAGCACTGGTAGGTTGGTGGGTGCGGAGAGCAGATCTGGGTCGGTGATCTGGTCTGCTGCGAGTTGAGCGTAATCGACTGCTAGGTGTGCAGCGTGGATGGCGGGGCGGGAGAGGCAGTCGGCTACCACAATGTCTCGGCCGGAGACGTGTTGGATGTCCGTGGTGAACTCGGACACTGCCGCGAGCTGGCGCTGCTGCCTGGCGGACCAGGGGTCGGTTGTCTTTGCCATTGCGAATGTCAGGGGCTTGTGGTCGACAAACGCAGTGAAGGGGTGGCCCTCAAGCAAAAACCGGAAATGGCGGACCGCCAGGAGCAGCGCGAGGAGCTCGCGGTCGAAGGTGCTGTACTTGACCTCCGGGGGGCGTAGTTGGCGGCTGAAGAAGGCAAGTGGTTGCCAGGCGCCGTCGACCCACTGCTCATACACGGCGCCGACCACGTGGTCGGAGGCGTCCGTGGTGAGCGCTACCCTGGCATTGGGCCGTGGGTGCGCGAGCAGGGTGGCGTTGGCGAGTGTGGTCTTGGTGGAATCGAAGGCGGCGGATGCGTCTGCTGTCCATTCGACCGCCATCTTGCCGCTCCTGCCCCGGAGGGCTTCATACAGGGGCCTCATGAGGGACGCCGCTTTGGGGATGAAGCGGTTATAGAAATTCACCATCCCGAGGAACTCCTGGAGGCCTTTGATGGTGGTGGGGCGGGGAAATTGTTGGACGGCCTGCACCTTGGTGGGCAGGGGAATGGCCCCAGCATGGTTGATGTGGTGGCCGAGGAAGTCGATCTTGTCCAGGCCGAACTGGCATTTGGCTGGGCTGAGGATGAGCCCGTGGTCGCTGAGGCGCCCGAACAGGATGCGAAGGTGTTCGAGGTGTTCCTGCTTGGAGGAACTGGCTACCAGGATGTCGTCCAGGTAGACGAACAGGAACTTCAGGTACCGAAGGACCGAGTCCATGAGCCGTTGGAATGCCTGGGCCGCGTTTTTGAGGCCGAAGGGCATCCGCAGGAACTCGAACAGGCCGAAGGGGGTGATTACGGCCGTCTTGGGGACTTCCGCGGGGTGGACGGGGACTTGGTGGTAGCCGCGCACCAGGTCGACCTTGGAAAAGACTGAGCGGCCGGCCAGTCTAGCCGAGAAGTCCTGAATGTGCGGCACGGGGTACCGATCAGGGGTGGTGGCGTCATTGAGGCGGCGGTAATCCCCGCAGGGGCGCCAACCTCCGCCTGGTTTGGGGGCGATGTGGAGTGGGGAGGCCCAGGGACTGTTGGAGCGGCGGATGATGCCGAGCTGTTCCATGGTGGCAAACTCGGTCCGCGCGATCTCCAGTTTGGCCGGGTCCAGCCTGCGGGCGTGGGCATACACTGGGGGGCCTGTGGTGGGGATGAAGTGTTCCACCCCGTGTTTGGCGGCCTCCGTGGAGAAGGTCGGATTGGTAAGGGCCGGGAATTCAGCCAGGAGTGCCGAGTAGTCATCCGTGGCCCGGGCATGACACTGTGACGCCGTGTCGACGGGTTGACGGGGGGCCATGGCGCCCAGGATGGGGGACATGGTGTTCATGTCCATGAGGCGGTGACGAGGGATGTCTACCAGTAGGCCATGGGCGCACAGGAAATCTGCGCCGATGAGGGGGGAGAGCACCTTGGCAGTGATGAACTCCCATCGGTAGCGGTGACCAGCGAGGTCGAGGGTGACTGGTGACTGTCCGGGTGCCATACGTCCGGATTTCCGAGCCGTTAGCAGCAGCCAGCGCTGGTCCTTTTGGATGTCGAGGGAGGAGGCCGGGATGATGCTGTGCTGAGCCCCAGTGTCGCACAGGAACCGGTGGCCGGTTTTGTCATCCGTGACGAACAGCAGGGAGCCCGCGTGGCCCACGGCCATCGCGGGGGCTGGAACGGGGGCGGACTTGAAAGAGCAGGGAGGTGTGCACCGTTGTGCCCTGGCGCCGAACCGTGCGTGGTAGTAACAGTGGCCCGGGTTAGTGGGGCGTGAAGGCCCCGTGGGCCTGGTGACAGGCCCTTGTGGCCGCGTGCTGGATGGTGAGGGGCGCGCCCAGGCATTGGCTGCCAGGTCCGGAGTGACGTCGCGGCTGGAGTGAGCGGACAGCAGCTTGTCGGCCTCATCGGCCAGGGCTTCCAGGTTCGTGAGGCCGGACGCCACGATCGCTGGGCGGATGCTGAGAGGGAGCTTGCGGATGAACAGCGTGCGGAAGAGGGATCCGGGTGGGCTCTCGTCGGTGAGGGAGAGCATGTGGGAGAGGAGGTCTGACGGTGAGGCATCACCGAGGCCTGGAAGGTCGAGGAGGTGGCAGTTTCGCTGATATGCCGAGGCCATAAATTTTTTAAGGAGCGCTGTTCTGAGATGTGCGTACTTGCCTTCCTCTGGTGGGTTCTGCAGCGTTGTCCAAACCTTGGAAACTGCGGGGCTACTGAGTGATGTGACGAGATAGTCGTACTTCGTCCCATCTGTGGTGATATTTCGCAGCCGGAAGCGAGATTCAGCTTGGAGAAACCAGGCTTCGGGCTGGTTTTCCCAAAACTCCGGCAGTTTCACGGAAACTGCGTTCGTGTCCGCCATTGCAGTGCTCGGAATACGTTCTGAGCGTCGGGGTCACCAATGTTGAGGCTGCCGCGAAACACGAATGGAGGCTGAATCCATATGTGGAAAACAAGAAACTTTTATTCACTGCATGGCACACAAAATGGCTGAGAGAGCTGCTCCCAGAATTCTCTGGAAAAACTCCCAGAATTCTCTGGGTAAAACCTGAGGCCCCGCCCCCTTCTGCCTTAAAGGTAATGTGCCTTAAAGGGGAAGGTGCTGGAAATTTGTCCACAGACGGAAGAGTGGGTTATGCCCATTTTAGGTGGCGATCCGCCACAACCTCACACTTTTCAGGGTTAAATTCCATTTGCCACTGTTCTGCCCATCTGACCAACCCGTCTACATCATCCTGTAGCCTGAGGCTGACGGGATAATTACTAGTCCTAGCCCCTTTAGGGCTACCCCGGATCAGGCGTATTCCTCAGACGTTCACTTTCAACTAAAGTTTGAGGTAGCCGAATCCTAAAGACGCTTAATTGGGTCAAAAGGTCCGGACTATCTCTCCCGAAAGGAAAGGAACAACCTGAAGATGTTACCGTCCTCCAGATAGCACTTTCAATAAGTTTAGCTAGACTGTAACGTTCCGGATATTATGAGGGTCCGGAAATCTCCTCACCAAAGAGTGTACAGAAATTGAGTTCACAAGTTTAATAATTCTAAAAATATATAGATTTATTAAAGAACCAACATGTAATTTACAGTTGGTGAGTCAATCGCAACATTAACAGTTCCAAAAAGAGAAAGTTTACACTCTTATTATCAGAGAACCTTACTCTCAAATCTTAAATTCGCTACAGTTTTACAGTTCTTGAAGTTCTATTCGGGATATCCGCCAAAATCAAATACCTTTGATCCCCGAGGTACAAAGAGTTGGAGACTTACAGAGCCACCTCTGAAGCCGAGAATCGCTTTGCCCCTTTAAAGCGAGTCTACTATCCCATTTGAGAGTTCAATATTTATACACTTTTCCAGTGGTATTTCCTTTAAGGTTTTCTGCTGAGGTAAGCTAATTATCTCTAGTCATTTTTCTGCTGACCCCTGCAATTCTTACAGTCGCCTCAGCTGGTAGCATTACAGAATTATGTCTCTTCTCTAGGGGTTCTAAGTTTACCATAAAAAAACGGTGTAACGGCAGTTGTGTTTTACTTGATGTCATTTTTACGAAAGCAGATGTTTCTTACTTTACAAAGTGTAAGTTAGAACACATTAACCAGGGTGAACCATTGTTTCATTCCGAAAGGTTCAGCCTTTAACCTTCTGTTTCAATAAGGTTATTGATTCAGTGTCAACAACTATCTTATCTCTATAGCCAGAATGCTTTCACAGCTTTTTCATAGTTAGGTTTCTAGATTTCCAAACCCAGTTTGTCATGTTTTAATAAGGCCAGAATTCTTTCATAGAATGGTGTATTTTTCTGAATAGGTTATATGGCTTATTCCTTCACAAGGCTTCCCTCCTCGCTATTTACCACTCCACCAATTTTCGTGTCATCTGCGAACTTACTGATCATACCTCCTACATTCATATCTAAATCATTAATGTACACTACAAACAGCAAGAGATCCAGCACCGATCCCTGCGGTACACCACTGGACACAGGCTTCCAGTCACAAAAACAACCTTCGACTATCACCTTCTGCCTCCTGCCACTAAACCAATTTTGGATCCAATGTGCCAAATTGCCCTGGATCCCATGGGCTCTTACCTTCTTGACCAGTCTCCCATGTGGGACTTTGTCAAAAGCCTTACTGAAGTCCATGTAGACTACATCAACTGCACTACCCTCATCCACACACCTAGTCAGCCCCTCGAAAAATTCAATCAAATTGGTTAGACATGATCTCCCCCTGACAAAACCATGCTGACTATCCTTGATTAATCCTTGCCTCTCTAAGTGGAGACTAATTCTGTCCCTCAGAATTTTTTCCAATAATTTTCCTACCACTGATGTTAGGTTCACTGGCCTGTAATTCCCTGGTTTATCCCTACTACGCTTCTTGAATAATGGTACTATGTTAGCTGTCCTCCAGTCCTCTGGCACCTCCCTACTTCACCTGAGGAAGGGGCGATCGATAGCTCCGAAAGCTTGTGATTTCAAATAAAACTGTTGGACTATAACCTGGTGTTGTGTGACCTCTCAATTTTGAAAATTTGTGTCAGAGCCCCTGCAATCTCCTCCCTTGCCTCACACAGCAGCCTGGGATACATCTTGTCTGGGCCTGGGGATTTATCCACTTTTAAGCCCGCTAAAACCGCTAGTACCTCCTCCCTCTCAATACTAATTTGTTCAAGTATATCACAATCCCCCTGCCTGATTTCTATGTCTGCATCGTCCTTCTCCATAGTGAACACAGATGCAAAATATTTATTTAAAACCTCACCCACATCTTCCGGCTCTACACACAGATTGCCACTTTGGTCCCTAATGGGCCCTACTCTTTCCCTGGTTATCCTCTTGCCCTTAATATACTTATAAAACACCTTGGGATTTTCCTTTATTTTGCCCGCCAGTGTTTTTTCATGCCCCCTCTTCACTCTCCTAATTTCTTTTTTTTAAGTACCCCCCTGCACTTTCTATACTCCTCTAGGGCTTCCACTGTTTTTAGACCTTTGTATCTGCCAAAAGCCTCCCTTTTTTTCCTAATCCATTCTTGTATATCCCTTGACATCCAGGGTTCCCTGGGCTTGTTGGTCCCACCCTTGACCTTTACGGAAACATGTTGGCGTTGTACTCTCTCTATTTCCTTTCTGAAAGACTCCCACTGCTCTGATGTGGATTTTCCTACAAGTAGCTGATCCCAGTCCACTTTGGCCAGATCCTGCCTTATCATATTAAAATCGGCCTTCCCCCAATTTAGAACCTTTATTTCCGGTCCATCTTTGTCCTTTTCCATGACTACCTTAAATCTCACCGAATTATGGTCACTGTCACCAAAATGCTCTCCTACCGACACTTCTACCACTTGCCCGGCTACATTCCCTAGAATTAGGTCCAGTACCGCCCCCTCTCTTGTAGGACTTTCTACATGCTAGCTCAAAAAGCTCTCCTGAATGCACTTTAAGAATTCCGCACCCTCTAAGCCTTTCACACTCTGACTATCCCAGTTAATATTGGGGAAATTGAAATCCCCTACTATTATTACCCTATTATTTCTACACTTCTCTGAGATTTGCCGACATATCTGTTCCTCTATCTCCCCCTGACTGTTTGGGGGCCTATAGTACACTCCCAGAAAAGTGCTTGCCCCCTTTTTGTTTTTAAGTTCTTCCCATATGGCCTCATTAGAGGAACCTGCTAAGATATCATCCCTCCTTACAGCAGTAATTGACTCCTTGATTAATATTGCGACACCCCCTCCTCTTTTACACCCCCATCTGTCTCGCCTGAAGATTCTATACCCCGGAATATTGAGCTGCCAGTCCTGCCCCTCCCTCAACCATGTCTCTGTGATAGCAACAATATCATACTCCCATGTGTTCATCAACACCTTCAATTCATCTGCCTTACTCGCAAGACTCCTTGCATTAAAATAAATGCCATCCAGCCTTGCCATACTCCCTTGTGCCGTTACATATTTGCTCTGCCTTCCAGGCTGACTTGTTTTTTCCTCTATATTTGGCTGTGCATCACCCCCTACTATAGCTCCACTCTGTATCCCATTCCCCTGCCAAGTTAGTTTAAACCCCCCCCAACAGTACCAGAAAACCTCCTCGCAAGGATGTTGGTCCCGTTCCGGTTCAGGTGCAACCCGTCCGACTTGTACAGGTCCCACCTTCCCCAGAAGCAGACCCAGTGATCCAGGAAACTAAAGCGCTCCCTCCTGCACCAACTCTTTAGCCACGCATTCATCTGCTCTATCCTCCTATGCCTATAATTACTAGCACGTGGCACCGGGAGTAATCCAGAGATTACAACCTTTGAGGTCCTGCTTTTTAATCTGCTACCTAGCTCCCTAAATTCTTGTTGCAGGACCTCATCCCTCTTTCTGCCCATGTCGTTGGTACCAATGTGAACCACGACCTCTGACTGTTCGCCCTCCTCCTTCAGAATGCCCTGCAGCTGTTCACTGACATCCTTGACCCTGGCACCAGGGAGGCAACATACCTCCCTGGAATTACTTCTGCGGCCACAGAAACGTCTACCTGTTCCCCTTACGATAGAATCCCCTATCACTATTGCTCTCCCACTCTTTTTCCTCCCCTCCTGTGCAGCTGAGCCACTCGTAGTGCCACAGACTTGGCTCTTGCTGCATTCCCCTGAGAAACCATCTCCCCCAGCAGTATCCAAAACGGAAAATCTGTTGGAGAGGGATATACTGTCTTGAATATGCCTATATGCATCTCTTCACTTCACCTGATGAAGGAGCAGCGCTCCGAAAGCTTGTGATTTCAAATAAAACTGTTGGACTATAACCTGGTGTTGTGCGACTTCTCACATTTGTCCACCCCAGTGCAACACCGGCATCTCCACATCTTGAATATACTCAATGACGGCGCCTCCACAGCCCTCTGGGGTAGAGAATTCCAAAGATTCACCACTCTCTGAGTGAAGAAATTTCTCCTCATCTCAGTCCTAAATGGCCGACCCCTTAATCTGAGACTGTGACCCCTGGTTCTACACGCCACAGCCAGGGGAAACATCCTCCCAGCATCTACCCTGTGAAGCCTTGTAAGAATTTTGTATGTTTCAATGAGATCACCTCTCATTCTTCTAAACTCTAGAGAATATATGTCTAGTCTACTCAATCTCTCCTCATAGGGCAATCCCCCCATCCCAGGAACCAGTCTGGTGAACCTTCGTTGCACTCCCTCTATGGCAAGTATATCCTTCCTTAGGTAAGGAGACCAAAACTGTACACAATACTCCAGGTGTGGTCTCACTAGGGTCCTATATAATTGCAGTAAGACGTCTTTACTCTTATACTCAAATTCTCTTGTAATAAAGGCCAACATACCATTTGCTTTCCTAATTGTTTGCTGTACCTGCATGTTAACTTTCAGTGATTCGTGTACAAGGACACCCAGGTCCCTCTGAACAACATTTCCCAATCTCTCACCATTTAAAAAATACTCTGCTTTTCTATTTTTCCTACCAAAGTGGATAACTTCACATTTCTCCACATTATATTCCATTTGCCATGTTCTTGCACACTCACTTAGCCTGTCTATATCCCCTTGAATTTCCTTGCATCCTCCTCACAACTTACATTCCCACTCAGCTTTGTATCATCAGCAAACTTGGATATATTACAAAAAATGCTGGAAATACTCAGCAGGTCAGGCAGCATCTGTAGAGAGAGAAACAGAGTTTTTTCTTTTTTCTTTTCTTTTTTAACGTTTCAGGTCGATGACCCTTCATCAGAACTGGAAAAAGTTGGAGATGTAACAGGTTTTTAAGCAAGTGTAGGGGCAGGGAGAAGGGGGAGGGGAGGAAAGAACAAAAAGGAAGGTCTGTGATAGGATGGAAGGCAGGAGAGTTTAAGAGAGTAAAAGGATGATGGTGCAAGGCAAAAGGAGATGGTAATGGGACAAGTTAAGAGATAAGTTCCATGGGGCAAGAACAGGCCGATCTGAGAGAATGGAGTGCTGCAAGTTCAGAGGGAGGTAGGTTGGAGTGGGTAAGGGGAGCAGAGAAATTGAGACGGCCGATGTCACGCCGGCAGTTTGCAATGAAAAGATCTAGAGAGGTTAAGAGGCCAGAGGGAGGGGTCCAGGTAGAACAAGAATTCTGAAAACGGGAGAAAGGGTCAGCTGTGCGGGGGAAGACTCCTGGCCAACTCAGTTTCTCTCTCTATAGACGCTGCCTGACCTGCTGAGTATTTCCAACGTTTTCTGTTTTTATTTCAGATTTCCAGCATCCGCAGTATTTTGCTTTTGGATATATTACATTTGGTCCCCTCATCCAAATCATTGATGTAGATTGTGAATAGCTGAGGCCCAAGCACTGATCCTTGTGGTACCCCACTAGTTACAGCCTGCCAACCCGAAAATAACCCGTTTATTCCTACTCTCTGTTTTCTGTCCATTAACCAATCCTCAATCCATGCTAGTATGTTACCCCCAATCCCATGAGCTCTAATTTTGTTTAATAACCTCTTGTGTGGCATCTTATCGAATGCCTTCTGAAAATACAAATACACCACATCCACTGGTTCCCCCTTATCTATTCTGCTAGTTACAACCTCAAAAAACAGATTTGTCAAACACGATTTCCCTTTCATAAATCCATAAATCCATGCTGACTCTGCCCAATCCTATTATTATTTTCTAAGTGCCCTGTTAACACGTCCTTAATAATAGATTCTAGCATTTTCCTACTACTGATGTCAGGCTAACTGCTCTGTGGTTCTCCGTTTTCTCTCTCCCTTCTTTCTTAAATAGTGGGGTTACATTTGCCACCTTCCAATCCGCGGGAACTGTTCTAGAATCTATGGGGGTAAAAATTCACTTGGTTGCGCCACCCGTTAGCGCCTTAAGAGGGCGCTAATGGGGCGCAAAGCCGCTAACGCCCGGGCGCAGCGATGTTTGCGCCGCTCGAGAACTTAACTTGAGATTGTGCGGCGGCGCTAAAACTTACCGCTGCGACCACCTGCGCGCGCAGATTGTGACGTCATTCCATGGTGCAACGCCCTTGGGGCGCCCCGTAGCGGAAATTGAGTGGCGCCCCCTGCCTTACCGCCTGGCGCTTCCAACGACCAGAAGACTGGAACGCTATCAATCGCTGTGGGGCTGGGGGGGGCGCTATTTAAAGGGGGCCTCTTCCTGTCTTTTATTGTTGGTGGCATTTTTGAACTACGCATTCTGAGAGAGAGAGGGAGAGACTTCTGGAGAGATTCAACGTTGTGTGAAGGAGTTTTGGGTACTGAGCAGCACTTTGCAGGTTCATTTTGATTTGCCATTCCTTGTATCGATTTAGCAGAGACCGTGGGAGCTGCACTCTGAGCTCTTTGCCTGGTGCTCTCCATTGTTCTTTCCAGCACATTTGATGTGCAAGTCTCTCCAGGCCGAGATTCAAGGCAGCAATGAACAGGATGTGGATGGAAAGCAAGATTAACCATCCCCTTTAAGAACTGGCCCGTGCCATTGTGTGTGTGTTCCATTGCTGACTGACATTACGTGAGCTTCGCCAGTGCTCCGAGTTAGCGCCTCACTGCTCGGCCTTTGCGCCTTAAGAGAGGTGTGCAGCGCCTGCTTTAGCGCTCCACTCACCTCCCGGGGCGGTAAAAGTGAAGTTTCCCGTCAGTGCCGATAATTAGCGCCAGGCGCTAGTATTTGCGTCCGGACGATATTTGCGCCCCAAATGGGGCGCGACCTAATTTCTACCCCATGGAATTTTGGAAAATGACAACCAATGCATTCACTATCTCTATCTCTATGCTTATCTCTTCTAAAAGTTAAGTAGCCTGGAATATTTAGTTCCCAACCCTGGCCACTTTGCAACCACGTCTCCATTATGGCTATTAGATCAAACCTGTTAATTTCTATCTGCGCTATTCATTCATCTATTTTTTTGCGAATGCTTCGCGCATTCAGATATAGCGCCTTTAGCTTTGACTTATTTCTATTTTTCGCTGATGTCACCTTAGTCACTGATGCCTTATTACCTTTGTTACTCTCTCTGTCCCTTTCTGACCCACTCTGCTTATTTTTACCCAAAACTCTACTCTGCTCTAGAGCCTTGACATTTCTTTCGCTGCTTTTAAATTTACTCTTTCCTGAATCCTCGCACCCTCCCTTCATTAGTTTAAAGCCCTGTCTACTGCCCCAGTTATTCGCTTTGCCAGGATACTGGTTCCAGCCCGGTTTAAGTGGAGCCCGTCCCAATGGAACAGCTCCCTCTTTCCCCAGTACCGGTGCCAGTGTCCCATGAACATGAAACCCCTTCCTCCCACACCACTCTTTGAGCCACGCACTTAAACCTCTAATCTGTTTGTCCCTATGCCAATTTGCGTGTGGCTCAGGTAACAATCCAGAGATGACTACCTTTGAGGTTTTGCTTTTTAATTTGGATCCTAGCTCCTCAAACTCCCTCAGCAGAACCTCATTCCTAGTTCTACCTATGTCGTTGGTTCCTACGTGGAACACGACAGCTGGATCCTCCCACTCCAAGTTCTTCTCCAGCCGCGAGGAGATGTCTTTAACCCTGGCACCGGGCAGGCAACACAACCTTCAGAACTCTCGGTCGCGGCTGCAGAGAACAGTATCTATCCCCCTGACTATACTGTCCCCTACCACAACTACATTCCCTTTCACTCCTCCCGCTTGAATGGCCTCCTGCACCATGGTGCCATGGTCAGCTTGCTCATCCATCCTGCAGGCTTTTCCCTCATCCACACAGGCAGCAAGAACCTCATACCTGTTGGACAAGGGCAAAGGCTGAGGCTCCTCCAGCACGGCACCTGGGGTCCCCTTACCTGCCTGAGTTACAGTCACACCCTCCTGTCCCTGACCACTAACCAGACCTGTACCACTACCTAACCTAAGGGGTGTGACTGCCTCCTGGATCAAAGTGTCCATGTAACTCTCCCCATCCCTGTGCCCCGCAATGTCTGCACCTCAGACTCCAGCTCAAAAACTCTGCGCTGAAGTTTCTCAAGAAGCAGGCACTTACTGCAAATGTGGTTGTCCGGGATCATAATGCTCTCCACAAACTCCCACATGCTGCAGTTGCGGCACACCACCTGCACTGCCATCCCTATATGACCTTGTTTTATTGAATTAAATTTAATTACATTTGTAATTAGGTAACTTAGTTTACAGTGTAGTTTCTTGACTACTTACTTGATCTAGATTAAGTTAAGGGTACTGAAATTAAATATCTACCTGTAACACAAAGCTGCTTTTGTATGTGGAGACACATGACCACGGGTCAATTTGTAAGTGTGAGAGATTGAGTGCTTGCACATGACAGCATAAATTACAAGTTATAAAGTTGTATGGATAGATACTGGGGTATAGTTGCCGTTGTATATTCTGCATTAAGTAAAATGTTTCTCCCCCACCACCCCCCGCAGCTCCAGACCAAACTAACCAATTAAAACAATCCCTATAGTCACAGACAGAACCCATATTTTTTTCACTGTCTTGTGTAGAGGTTGTATCAATCATGACATCATTGCATGTCACATTACTTTAATCCAAGCTAGGTCTGCCTCACAAAAGCAAAATACAGTGGCCGCAGGAAATCTGAAATATAAACAGAAAATGCTGGAAATACTCAGCAGGTCGGGCAGCATCTGTGGAGAGAGAAACAGAGTTAACATTTCAGGTGGATGACCTTTCGTCAGAACTGGAAAAATTTAGAGATGTAACAGCAGGTATAGAGGTAGGGAAAGGAGGGAGGGGAGGAAAGAATAAAAGGGAAGGTCTGTGATAGGGTGGAAGGCAGGCGAGATTAAATGACAAAATGGATGATGGTGCAAGGCAAAAGGAAATGGTAATGGGACAGGTAAAGAAACAAAAGATGGGTCTAGAAAAGGTGTAAACGGGAACGGCAGAATCATCAACAGCTGCCCTCCGAAAAAATGGGGGCAAAGGTTATGGTCTGAAATTGTTGAACCCAATGTTGAGCCCGGAAGGCTGTAAATTGCCTAATCGAAAGATGAGGTGCTGTTCCTCAAGCTTACATTGAGCTTTATTGGAACAGTGTAGGAGCCCGAGGACAGAGAGATCAGAGTGGGAGTGGAGCGGAGAATTAACGTGACAGGTGACCGGAAGCTCGAGGTCATGCTTGCAGGCTGAACAAGGTGTTCCACAAAGCGGTCACCCAATCTGCCTTTGCTCTCCCCAATGTAGAGGAGACCACATCGTGAGCAGAAAGTATATCATACTAAATTGAAAGAAGTCCAAGTAAATCGCTGTTTCACCTGGAAGGAGTGTTTAGGGCCCTGGAAGGTGGAAAGGGAGAAGGTAAAAGGGCTGGTGTTGAATCTTCTGCGCTTGCACGGGAAGGTGCCGTGGGAAGGGAAGGGGGTGTTGGGGGTGATTGAGGAGTGGACCAGGGTGTTGCGGAGGGAGCGGTTCCTTCGGAATGCTGAAAGGGGAGGGAAGGAGAAGATGTTTTTGTTGGTGGGATCACGCTGGAGGTGGCAGAAATGGCAGAGGATGATCCGTTGAATGTGAAGGCTGATGGGGTGGAAGGTGAGAACAAGGGGAGGACCAAGAAATTGAGATGGAAATAGATAAAAGAATATGAGAGTAAATTAGCAAGAGACATAAAAACAGATTGTAAACATTTCTATAGGTATGTAAATAGGAAGAAATTAGTAAAAGTAAACATGGGCCCATTAGAGGCAGAGACAGGAGAAATTATAATGGGCAATAAGGAAATGGCAGAGACATTAAACAAATACTTCATATCTGTCTTCACGGTAGAAGACACAAGAAACATTCCGGAAATAATGGGGAACCAAGGGTCTAGAGAGAATGAGGAACTTAAAGAAATCAGTATAAGTAAAGACATAGTACTGGAGAAATTAATGGGACTAAGTGGCGACAAATCCCCTGGAGCTGACGACCTGCATCCTAGAGCTTTAAAAGAGGTAGCTGCAGAGATAGTGGATGCACTGGTATTAATCTTCCAGAATTCCCTAGATTCTACAACAGTCCCAATGATTGGAAGGTAGCAAACATAACCCTGCTATTTAAGAAAGGAGGAAGAGAAAAAACGGGGAACTGTAGGCCAGTTAGCCTGACATCAGTAGTAGGCAAAATGCTAGAATCTATTATTAGGGACCTGGTTTCAGGGCACTTAGAAAATCGTATTATGATTAGGCAGAGTCAACATGGTTTTATGAAAGGGAAGTCATGTTTGACAAATCTGTTAGAGTTTTTTGAAGCTGTAACTAGTAGGATTGATAAGAGGGAACCAGTGGATGTAGTGTATTTGGATTTTCAAAAAGCATTCGATAAGGTGCCACACAAGAGGTTATTACACAAAATTAGGACGCATGGGATTGGGGGTAATATATTAGCATGGATTGAGGATTGTTTAATGGACAGAAAACAGAGTGTAGGAATAAACGGGACTTTTCAGGTTGGCAGGCTGTAACTAGAGGGGTACCGCAAGGATCAGTGCTTGGGGCCTCAGCTATTTACAATCTATATTAATGACTTGGATGAAGGGACTGAGTGTAATGTATCCAAGTTTGCTGATGATACAAAGTTAGGTGGGAAAGTAAGCTGTGAGGAGGACTCAGAGAGGCTGCAGAGAGATATAGACAGGTTGACTGAGTGGGCAAGAACATGGTAAATGGAATACAATGTGGGGAAGTGTGAAATTATCCACATTGGTAGGAAAAACAAAAAAGCAGAATATTTTTTGAATGGTGAGTGACTGGGAAATGTTTGCATTCAGAGGGACCTGGGTGTCCTTGTACATGAATCACAGAAAGTTAACATGTAGGTACAGTAAGCAATTAGGAAAGCAAATGGTATATTAGCTTTTGTTACAAAGGGATTAGAGTATAAGAGTAAAGAAGTCTTACTACAATTATACAGTGCATTGGTGAGGCCACACCTGGAGTACTGTGTACAGTTCTGGTCTCCTTACCTAAGGAAAGACATACTTGCCTTAGAGGGAGTGCAACAAAGGTTCACCAGACTGGTTCCTGGGATGAGGGGATTGCCCTATGAGAAGATAATGGCCCAAAAATTCGTGAGGAAGCCTTCGTGCGAGGGTAAGGCTTCCCCGCGATCTCTCACTGCGCGTTGGCTTTTTCAGTTCCAGCTCGCACGAACTTGATGTTCTGGACAGCTGCTGTGCTGGGCTTGCGTATCCCACAGGCGTAGTTAATTCGTGCGAGCTGTGGGATCACGTGACTCAGTTAGAGCCAATGGCAGCACACCATCTTCCATTCATAACTTTCACATAAGTGCTGTGAAAGCTATGAATACTATAGCCCCCCAAAAGACCAGCTAAACCTCAATTAAATTTTAAAAAAAACCATCACATTAATAAAATAAGTATAGTTAAATAAATTAACCATTTTAAATAAAAAATTAAATTTTTGAAAAAATTTAAAATCTTTTAAAAAGTTATAAAAATAAACTTACCTGTCTTTAAAGTCTCTAAAAAAGATATACCTGTTAAAAAAAATTCAAAATAATACTTAATTCACTACTTACCTTGTTAAAAGTGGGTCTTACTCCTCCTTTTTTTATGTGTAAAATCTTCCATACTTACCTGCGCGTTGAAACCACTAAGTGCACTGCATGCGCGCAGCCTGTAGCGCGCACGCGGTTCACCTAGGAACCGCCCCCTTTTCCATTCACCAAGTGCCGGTTTTCAGCGCATGCGCAGTGCATGCAGAAAACCGGCAATTGGAGACAGAATACGCGAGAGTACACAGTGCGTACTCTCGCGTATCAACACAAATTTTTGGGCCATTGAGTAGACTAGGCCTATATTCCCTAGAGTTTAGAAGAATGAGAGGTGATCTAATTGAAACATACAAAATTCTTAAGGTGCTTGACAGGGTTAATGCTGAGAAAATGTTTCCCCTGGCTGGGGAATCTAGAACACTGGGTCACAGTCTCAGAATAAGGGGTTGGCCATTTAGGATTGAGATGAAGAGAAATTTCTTCACTCAAAGGGTTGTGAATCTTTGGAATTTTCTACTCCAGAGAACTGTGGATGTTCAGTCGTTGAGTATTTTCAAGACAAAGGTTGATATATTTTTGGGAACTAAGGGAATTACGGGACATGGGGATAGTGCGGGAAGGTGGAATTGAGGTAGAAGATCAGCCATGATCTTATTGAATGGTGGAGCAGGCTCGAAGGGCCAAATTGCCGACTCCTGCTCCTATTTCTTACGTTCTTACGTTCTTATGCTTTATCGTGGTTCTGAGAGGGAGGGGAAGGGGTGAGTGCAGAAGTGCGCAAAATGGAACGGACTCAGTCGAGGGCCCTGTCAACCACAGTGGAGGGGAATCCTCGGTTGATGTCAAAGGAAGACATATCGGAAGCACTGATATCGTTAGAACAGACGCGACAGAGACAGAAAAACTGGGAGAATGGAATAGAGTCCTTACAGGAAGCGGGGTGGGAGGAAATGTAATCAAGGTAACTGTGGGAGTCAGCGGTCTCCCTTAACTGTGTTCCAATTTTTTATTCTAATTTGTTCTCTCCCCTTCCTCTCCTGAAGGTGTTGACCAATTGGCCATTCTTCACATGTGAACCGAGACAATGAATGTTGACAGACTATTCAACTGCAGAGGGAAACACAGTCAAACCCAATCCTGTTCTCACCTGATATGCGCACACACGTACTAATTTTAATTCGTTCTCAGGACGTGGGCAATGCTGCCAAGGCTGCCTATATTTCTCATCCTTTGTTTTACACAAAAAGGTGGTATGCCTTCTCTTTGAACTGCTGCACTTGATGGTGGTTGGTTACAACTGAGTGGTTTGCTAGGCCACATCAGAGGTGATTAAGAGCTAGCCGCAGAGCACGGGACTAGAGTCATGTGTAAGGCAGAGTAGGGGTGGCAGGCTCCCTTCCCTGAAGGACACGAGCGAACCCAATTGGGCTTTTGTGACAATCTGGAAAGGGAAACATGTTTTTTTTTCTGGTGGGACAATCACTGGCTCCGCCAAAGTGGAAATGAGTTCGTAGTTCCCTAAAAACCATGAGAGAAAAACTTACCACCTCGTTCCTGCTCCCAATCCGGCTAACACCATCCTAAAACTGGCCTACCACTGGGCGGCCGCAGTACCTGCTTGTTTCGGATGGCAGGCCCCTTTTAATATGCAGATCAGTGTCCTATGATGTGCAAAGGATCCTGATTGTCATTTTGGGAGACAACTGGGCGGAGCATGGGCTGTGAAAGCTCCGCCCACTTTTACCCGGCAGCACAGCCAAAGAGGGCCAAAAATGCTAAGTTTAAAATTATTCGTGTGGAGCCAGGAGGAACAGGAGTGCTCCTCCGGCTCCATATGGATAATGTGGGCCACTTGCGCTGCCATCCTGGGTGCACCCCCACCCCACCACTCCTCATGAGATTTACATTGCTGCTGGCCAGGTCAGCCTCTGAGCCACCCAATAGGGTGTCAGCTCAGAACCGGTAATCTGTGGCAGGCTGGGTAGTTGACGGCCGCAGCACATCGCTGGCATAGTAATGAGGCCTGGTCTCAAAATGGACTGTGCTTCCTACCAGCACTAGCGGGCGGTCAGGTGCCCGATAGTTGAAAGCTACCTTATGACCTTTGCATTGCTGTTCCCGTACCATAACTAGATTACCATACCCTTGTGTGACAGCTGGTAGCACCCTTGCTTCTGAGTCAGAAGGTTGTGGGTTCAAAGTCCCACTCCAGACATTTGAGCACAAAAATCTAGGCTGACACGCCCAGTGCAGTACTGAGGGAGTACTGCACTGTCAGAGGTGCCGTCTTTTGGATGAGATGTTAAATCGAGGCCCCGCCTGCTCTCTCAGGTGGATGTAAAAGATCCCACGGCGCTATTTCGAAGAAGAGCAGGGGAGTTCTCCCCGGTGTCCTGGCCAATATTTATCCCTCAATCAACATAACAAAAACAGATTATCTGGTCATTATCACATTGCTGTTTGTGGGAGCTTGCTGTGCACAAATTGGCTGCTGTGTTTCCTACATTACAACAGTGACTGCACTTCAAAAAGTTCTTCATTGGCTGTAAAGCGCTTTGGGACGTCTCGTGGTCGTGAAAGGCGCTATAGAAATGTAAGTCTTTTCTTTTTTTTGAGGCGCAATAAGGGTTGTTAGATAATGATGAATGGGAACACGGGCTGATTTCCACTCCTTAACCCTGCAGTGGTGAGGCTAATAGGAGCAGTCTAACCACATTCTGGTTGATAACAGTTAAGACAGAATAGATTGGGGGTCGAATCTGGGAATTTCTCGCTCTGTTTGACTTTGTTTGGAACTATTCTAAGCTCATTCACTCATTCCCTTTTGTTTGGAACTATTCTAAGCAGACCTGACACCATAATGTTCTTGTGCCTTAGTTGGTTATATGTTTTTCCGTTCACTATGCCTGTTGGATAAATATCCTATTTAGCGATTACTGATATGTCTCCTGTATTTATGATCTACTTCATTTCAATCTTTATCTTATAGAAAACAAATTCCTGTCGTGCACATTGGTCGTTTGTCCTCATTACAAACTTTTTGTTCTCCTTTCCCCTGACCCCGTCGCTCCTGAAGGCCATGGCTCAGGCTGGAGTACAGTTCCATTTGTAAGTGTGTGTAGCTCCCTGGTATTTTTAGGATCCCTTGTACCGGTGGTATTTTATCCTCTTTCTCCACTGTGAAAACGGAGGCACAGTACTCATTTAACAATCTGCCAATCCCTTCTTGTCCATTATAGTTTTGCTGTCATCTGTCTTTAATGGGCCCACATTCCCCTTTACTACTCTTGTTCTCTTAATGGGGCAGAATTTGCGGTGGGTATGACGGCGTACTCTCAGAGTACGCCATCATACCGCCTTTGAAATGGACAGCAAGTTCGGGATTTCTGCTTGCATGTGCGCTAAATCTCGAACTCGCGAACTGTCAAGTTCCGACTTGACAGATCATCCGCTCCGACTGTATCATCCTCATTGCTGGTACAGAGTTGGGCTAATTGCCCACCAACAAGCCCAGCAATTACGCATGAACATTTTATGGCTGGTGCAAGCAGGCACAGGAGCCTGTTTGCTCAGCGTAAGGGAATACCCATCATGATAAAAAATGTGTTTGCTCTTTATACTGAGCCAGCCTGAGGGATTAGCAAACCCCCATAAGTTCAGTTGAATATTATCCAAATGTACATCCTGCTTGAATAAAGTAGTTAAGCAGCCTGCAGTGTAGTGTGATTGCTTCTGGTCTATTGATAATTTTCCCCAAAATTCATTTCTAATTCTAAGAATGTAAATCAGACTGGGGTGAGTGAGAGACTGGGGGGGTGTGGTGAATGAGAGAACTTCTGTTTGCTGATTGGAGCACCGTCCCACATGATCCCAGGTATGCTTACGCACACGGTGCATCCTCAGGATCCGTGGGCCAGTACGCTGTGCTCATCTCCGCAGCGTCTGACAGCAACTTCTCGAAGGAGGGTTCCCAGCAGGTAAGTGCGAATTCCGTTCGGGGGTCAGGTTTTGTTTCATATTCCATTCTGCACCTCTTATTATTTTATTTGTATGTCTTTCGGATGAGACGTTAAACCGAGGCCCAGTCTGCGCTCTCAGGTGGACGTAAAAGATCCCACGGCACTATTTCGAAGAAGAGTAGGGGAGTTATCCCCGATGTCCTGGCCAATACTTATCCCTCAACCAACATAACAAAAACAAATTTTCTGGTCATTATCACATTGCTGTTTGTGGGAGCTTGCTGTGCGCAAATTGGCTGCCCTGTTTCCCACATTACAACAGTGACTACACTCCAAAAGTACTTCATTGGCTGTAAAGCGCTTTCAGATGTCCAGTGGTCCTGAAAGGTGCTGTATAAATGCAAGTCTTTCTTTTTTTCTTTATAGCTCTCCCAGTCCACCGGATTTCCATTTTTAATTGTATTTGTATAAACCTTTCCTTTTAGCTTGATAGTCATTACCTAATTTGTTGACCATGGTTGCTGAAGTACACAAGTGGAGCCTTTACCCTTTAGGGGTATGTACTGGTTCTGCATTGCAGCAATTACTTCTTTGAATGCTTCCCACTGTTTACTCATTAACAGTCAGCCCAGCTTACTGCGGTGAATTTATTTCTCATCTTGTCAAAGTTTGGAATTCCCTCCCTAAACCTCTCCGATCTTTTACGTCCGCCTGAGAGAGCAGATTAACATCTGTTTAACATCTTATCCGAAAGACGACACCTCCGACAGTGCAGCACTCCCTCAGTACTGCACTGGAGGCTGACCTAGATAGTGAAAGTAAATCTTTTGTGTTGTAATTTGGTTAAACTTGATTTAGGAAAGGTGAGAAGACTGAAGTTAACTCACTGTTTCCACCTTTTGGTGAGAAATAAAAACTGCAGCTGCAGGTGTTTCTATTCAGCTGTAGTTTTTCACCGTTTTAGCCACCAGTACTCACTTGCAAAATAATTGGTACAGAACATACAGCGATGCGGTATCAGCTATATTTACTGTGGTCACATGCTTTCCACAGTAGCTGGTATTAAAGATTTGAAACCGATTCTCAATTGACTTGAATTAACAGGTTTAAGTGAATAGGAAAGAGCTTGTCAGAATGAATATTCATTGCTGTCTTCACAGTTCACCAACTGTTCTCACCCATTAAAGACAGATCACTGACAATCTTTCCAGGTCTATTTTTGTCACGTATAGCTTTTTTGTTATTCGAATGTGCAGACTGAATGATTATAAGACTATAAGATTATAAGTAGTCAAACTAGCACAATACAAGTAGGGCTACAGGAGGTTGCTTTGTGTCTGAAGGGTACTACGTTATTGTGCTGACTTGGCTACTTTGGCCCAGAATTGGTTGGAGCGAGGCATCTCGTGGTGTGCCCGATTTGTTAGACTTGGGACATTTTACTACGTTAAAGGCGCTATATAAATACACGTTGTTGTTGTTGCTTCCTGCACCCTTCAACTCACAAAACTTTTGCCCACTAAGTTGCTGAAAGTGTGAGCTGATAACAGCGCAGTGAGGGAAACAGGGCATCTGGGATCTTGGTGAACAACAAGACCCACTGTGTATCTCCGTAACCAAGGAGATTAACGGACTGAGAAATAAACAGAGGAAGGACTGAGAAGGAGGGTGAATTAAAGGGGTGAATTCAATGTCAAGTCAAGGACAGAAAAATAAATAGAGAGAGAAAGAAAGACTGGATTAAGAGAGAGAGAAAAAAAAAGAGACAGAAAGGAAAAGTGAAAAAAAAGTTTTACATTTAAAATGTTTTATTATTTTTTAAATCTCCAACAACAATTCACTACCTGAAGGACTGAGGCGCCACACTTTTAATTGTTCACTTTCTGGGCCAGAGAGGTTAATTGGCACTCATTAACAATTATCATGTCATTAAAAGGTATTTACACTATTAATTACTAGACTTAACTTTCTGTGGTGAGTTTAATGGGCAATTAATGTGCAAATGCAGCAACTTCATAAAAATCACGGAGAGGTTAAGCGTTAGATTCTGTTTTCGCAAAGCTAACAACGGAGCAAAGTATTCAGCAGAACAGTAACCAAATATAGCAGTTAATTCACTCAATGTTTTTTGAGCATGTTTACAGAATCACATGATATTATAAGTAATGCTAGAAATGGAATTAGAATTGGTCTGTCACTTGCTAAAAATATTCAAGACAAATCAGAATAAAGATCAAACAGCTGTCACTATGACATGCGCCTCTCTAAAGGAAAGGAAACATTAAGGATTGGGTGAAATTTGGAGTTGTATCCATTTTGCCCAATAACTTAAGCTGGCTATATACCAAGTATAGCTAATCTTTCATAAAATAATTAAATATTTATGCAGAAGAATTTTAGAATATTTGCAGTGTTTATTATTTCAACTTTTATATAAAAAAATATTTATACAAAAGGGAAAGTTACAAGACAGCAGAATATCTAAGCAATTAATCCATCTTAACCCAGAACCTGACCAGTTTACTTTTCATAAATTTGTTCTTAGGCTGCTTGCAAGACTGCATTTAAATCTCATCCCTAAATGCCCTGAAGCAATTATTTTGTGTGTACAAATGAGCGTCTTGCTGGGTCACTTCAGAGGGCATTAAGAGTCGACCACATCTTTTGTGTTTGAAATTGAGTTTGAAAATGCCTGAGGAGAGGAATGCAGCTCTCAAGAACTGTGAATCAAAGGACACCAAAGGGCGGCAAGAAGCGGAGAAGGTTGAGGAAGGAGAGTTACTCCATTTACATCTACAAGGCGATGAAGCAGGTTCACCCCGACACTGGCATCTCTTCCAAGGCCATGAGCATCATGGATTCCTCTGTGAACGATATTTTCGAGTGGATCGCGGGGCGAGGCTTCCCGCCTGGCCCATTACAACAAGCGGCGTGCCATCAGCTCCCGGGAGATCCAGACCGCCGTGCGCCTGCTACTGGCCAAGCAGGCTGTGTCGGGAAGGACAAAGGCAGTGACCAAGTAGAGCAGCTCCAAGTAAAACTTCGCAATGTACTGAAAAAACACCCATAGCTTTCATGCTGACTTTTTTCTGGTGCTGGTTCAGAAACTACCAGAGTTATTGAATTGAGTTTCACAGCTTGTCCCAGTTGAGGAGTTGAGTTGAACCCATGACCTCTAGATTGCTAGTCCAGTACTGTATCATACAGCACCCTTCAGATCTCTGTGTTGGGTGGGGGGAATAACATCTATTGTAAATATATCCAGAATTCAAATGTTAATTTATTCATTTAAATGTATTGTCAGTGATGCGCCATTAATAAATATGGTTGTACAATTGTTGAGTTTAATTGGATTGCCCTCACTGCATTACATTAAGCAACAGCTTCAGCTAGCAAGGTCATTGATTAGAATTTCTCCTTAACAGGCAAAACATACAGATCCACTCTCTGTAAAATGTTGCATGATACAACACACTTCCAAACACCATTCCACAGCAGTTTTACATGACACTGCCAGTCATTAGCATAGCCCCTGAAGTACATCATTTTAGTATTGTTAAATTATCAGAATGCATTAGCAATTTAAAAAGATTCTGGGGCTGAGCTAAATTGTTAACACGCAAATGCACGATATAAGGTTTGAACACAATGCTGTCTGATCTGGCCTAACGTGTATACACTGCATTTTGAAAATGATTAATATAAGCACTTTTCTTTTCTTTCATCATTTGTTACTTTCCTTTTCTTTTTCTCCTCCTGTATTCTCCTTGGGCTGAGACGACCTGCTCCGAAGCCTCACACAATCCTGTAAAAAATGTGTTAGTGTGCCCAGAGTGACTTACCTCCTGATTACCCCTCTCCACATGGCAAAGTGCTCAGCCTCTACGCAGTCCCTCTGTATGGGCAAATGTGAGAAGTCGCACAACACCAGGTTATAGTCCAACAGTTTTATTTGAAATCACAAGCTTTCGGAGCGCTGCTCCTTCGTCAGGTGAAGTGAAGAGATGCATATAGGCACAGCATATATAGTCAGAGAACACTGCCAGATGATTACAGTTAATCTTTCCAACTGCCCTTTATCACACCTCGGCAGAGAGATAATCACGGCAATCAAAGGTGTGGATGGTGTCCAAACAGGTCAGTCAGGAAAACATTACATCAAAGACAATGAGGTGGGGTCACAAGGGGTCAAATGTGGCAGATGCTGGTGTCTGTATGGAAAACAAAAAACTTTTTTTGCTGGAAATCACAGCAGGTCCGGCCGCATCTGTGTAGAGAGAACAAGCCAACGACGACTCGAGTCTGGGTGACTCTACGTCAGGTGGGGTTACATGTAGCGTGACAAGAACCCAAGATCCCGGTTCAGGCTGTCCTCATGGGTGCGGAACTTGGCTATCAGTTTCTGCTCGCCGATTTTGCGTTGTCGTGTGTCTCGAAGGCCGCCTTGGAGAACGCTTACCCGAAGATCGGAGGCTGAATGTCCTTGACTGCTGAAGTGTTCCCCGACTGGGAGGGAACACTCCTGCCTGGCGGTTAGAAAGATTAACTGTAATCATCTGGCAGTGTTCTCTGACTATATATGCTGTGCCTATATACATCTCTTCACTTCACCTGACGAAGGAGCAGCGCTCCGAAAGCTTGTGATTTCAAATAAAACTGTTGGACGATAACCTGGTGTTGTGCGACTTCTCACATTTGTCCACCCCAGTCCAACACCGGCATCTCCACATCATGGCCTCTATATGGGAGCACAGTGTACTCCTCTTGGGAAATCATGGGCACATACCTGTGTCCTACCATTAGTTATCCACACATTAAAAGTTATTCTCCATAGAGCAAAGAAGGTTAAGAGGAGATTTAATAGAGGTGTTCAAAATCATGAGGGATTTTGATAGGGATTGTTGGTAACCAGAGGACACAGATCGAAGATAATTGGCAAAAAAGCCAAGAGGGAGATGAGGAGAACTTCATTTACTCAGTGAGTTGTGATCTGGAACACGTTGGCTGAAAGGGTGGTGGAAGCAGATTCAACAGTAACTTTCCAAAGGGAATTGGATGTATACTTGAAGTGGAAAAACTTACAGGGCCATGGGGAAAGAGCAGGGGAGTGGGACGAATTGGATCGCTCTTTCAGAGCTGACGCAGGCACGATGGACTGAATGGCCTCCTTCGGTGCTGCATTATTCTGTGAGAATGAGCTTTTAAAATACATTTAAACAAATGAAAAACAAGGAGAGCACCAAGAACTGTCCCTGATTAGCTGATGTGCTAACTGAGTGAGGAAAAAAGTAGAGAATTATTCAGACAAAGGAGACCATGCTGCTGTGATAGCACAGTATGAGTCACCAACTGTCAGCACTTTAAAAGAGAGTTTCATTTAACACCACCAACATTTGACTGCAGTATTGTTAATGGTAATTGTTCGAAGAGGTGTAATAGGCCACTAGCTTGTTTGTGATGTCCTTATTATAGGTTCCTTTGATAGGATATTGACAGTACAAGGCTCAGGAAAAGAATGGATTTCACTCAGAGTAGGATGATTTTCACTTTCAAGCTGTGATCCCATTGTTTTTAACAGTAGAAAGAAGTACTGTGGTGGCCATTGGTATATTGGTGTCACCCGTGGCTCAGTGAGCCAGAAGGTTATGGGTTCAAGTCCCACTTGAACATATAATCCAGGCTGACACTCCAGTGCAGAACTGAGGAAGCGCTGCAGTGTTAGAGGTGTCGTCTTTCAGATGAGACGTTAAACCGAGGCCCTGTCCATCCTCTCAAGTGGACGTAAAAGATCCCATGGCACTATGTCCCTTGACATCAAGGCAGCATTTGACCTGAGTGTGGCATCAAGGAGCCCTAGTAAAACTGAAGTCAATGGGAATCGGGGGAAAACGCTCCACTGGCTGGAGTCATAACTAGCACAAAGGAAGATGGTTGTGATGGTTGAAGGTCAATCATCACAGCCCCAGGACATCGCTGCAGGAGTTCTTCAGGGCAGTTTCCTCGGCCCAACCATCTTCAGCTGCTTCATCAATGACCTTCCCTCCAACATAATGTCAGAAATGGGGATGTTCGCTGATGACTGCACAGTGTTCAGTGCCATTCACAACTCCTCAGATAATGAAACAGTCCATGCCCGCATGCAACAAGACATGGACGACATTCAGGCTTGGGCTGATAAGTGGCAGGTAACATTCGCGCCACACAAGTGCCAGGCAATGACTATCTCCAACAAGCAAGAGTCTAACCACCGCCCCTTGACATTCAACAGCAATACCATCGCCGAATCCCCCACCATCAACATCCTGGGGGTCACCATTGACCAGAAACTTAACTGGACCAGCCACATAAATACTGTGGCAACAAGAGCAGGTCAGAGGCTCGGTATTCTGTGGCGAGTGTCTCACCTCCTGACTCCCCAAAGCCTTTCCACCATCTACAAGGCACAAGTAAGGAGTGTGATGGAATACTCTCCACTTGCCTGGATGAGTGCAGCTCCAACAACACTCAAGAAGCTCGACACCATCCAGGACAAAGCAACCCACTTGATGGGCACCCCATCCACCACCTTAAACATTCACTCCCTCCACCATCAGCGTACCATGGCTGCAGTGTGTACCATCTACAAGATGCACTGCAGCAACTCATCAAGGCTTCTTTGGCAGCACCTCCCAAAACCGCGACCTCTTCCACCTAGAAGGACAAGGGCAGCAGGCGCATGGGAACACCACCACCTCCAAGTTCCCCTCCAAGTCACACACCATCCTGACTTAGAAGTATATCGCCGATCCTTCATCGTCGCTGGGTCAAAATCCTGGAACTCCCTACCTAACAGCACTGTGGGAGTACCTTCACCACACGGACTGCAGTGGTTCAAGAAGGCGGCTCACCACCGCCTTCTCAAGGGCAATTAGGGATGGGCAATAAATGCTGACCTTGCCAGCGACGCCCACATCCCATAAACAAATTTTTTTTAAATGTCGAAGAGGAGCAGGGGAGTTCTCCCTGGTGTCCTAGCCAATATTTATCATTCAACCAACATCACCAAAACAGATTATCTGATCATCATCACATCGCTGTTTGTGGGAGCTTGCTATGCGCAAATTGGCTGCCGTGTTTCCTACATTACAACAGCGACTACACTTCAAAAGTACTTAATTGGCTGTGAAGAGCTTTGGGATGTCCTGAGGGTGTGAAAGGTGCTAAACTAATCAAAATACAGTTTCCGCTGCCCTTCAGCTACTTAAAAATATATTTTACGAATGACTTAAGTGCTCTTAACATCCGACAAGATGGATTAGAAAATCACCGACAGAGATGTAGTTTAGGGACCTTGGGCCAATTTTGGAATGGCTCCAGTACAGTCAGTCCTTCAGAGCCACATCATGGTCAACAGTTGATTGATTTTGAGGGGGGCAGGGAGACGTGGGGGATGAGGGGGGGGGGCGGAGTCCAGTACCAATCCATCAGTTCAGCAAAGTTTATGCCCAACAACTTCTGATTTTCCACATTAGCTCCTGGTAAGAGCTTTTGAAGTAGCAAAATATTTTCAGCAGTTGGAACTATGAGATTGCAAGAATCATACTTGCAATACTTCAGGATGGAGCAAAGAGAATGCCTTCTTGACCAGCCCTTAAACTTGCAACATTTCCCTTCTGACAGCTCCAAACTGCCATAAGGAAATGTCATAAGCCCTGATAAAGCTTGTGCTATGTTTTTTTTTCAATGAGAGAAGAGGATCTGCATGGGGGTCCAAAATCCCAAGCTGACAGGCGAAAAGTTCTGTATTGAACTAATCACTTGCAACAGACCCAGGCTACTTTGCATTTGACGGGGACTTATAACTGTGAACCTCCAGCCCGAACAGCCTCTGTCTAATTCACAAAATGCTCCTCCAATATCTGGTTCTAGCACTAAATATCACTAAATTTAGCTGCGATTTCAAAATTCTCATCCTTGTTTTCAAATCCCTCCATGGCCTCGCCACTTCCTATCTCTGTAATCTCCTTCAGCTCCACAACCCCCCTGAGATATCTGCGCTCCTCTAATTCTGCCCTCTTGAGCATCCCTGATTATAATCGCTCAACCTTTGGTGGCCGTGCCTTCTGTTGCCTAGGCCCTAAGCTCTGGAATTCCCTGCCTAAACCTCTCCGTCTCGCTACCTCTCTTTCCTCCTTTAAGATGCTCCTTAAAACCTACCTCTTTGACCAAGCTTTTGGTCTCTTGCCCTAGTTTATCCTTACGTGGCTCGGTGTCAAATTTTTTGTCTTACAATACAGCTGTGCAGCGCCTTGGGACATTTTACTACGTTAAAGGCGCTATATAAATACACGTTGTTGTTGTTGTTGTAAATCATTGTAATTCAACCTCCTCCAGCTCTACAACACTCCCAAGATCGCTGCGCTCCTCCAATTCTGGCCACTTGGGCATCCCCGATTTTCATCGCTCCACCATTAAGCCACAACCTCTGGAATTCCCTCCCTAAACCTTTCCGCCTCTCTGCCTCTCTCTCCATCTTTAAGACACTCCTTAAAACCTACCTCCGCCTGTCCTAATATCTCCTCATCTGGCTCGGTGTCAATGTTTGTTAACGCTCATGTGAAGTGCCTTGGGAGATTTTACTACGTTAGAGGCGCTATATAAATGCAAGTTGTTGTTTGCTGTTGCACGGGGAAGTGGAAATGAAGAGGTGAAGGAGTACCTTTATGGAGGAAAATTGTCAAAAACAAGGTCATCAGTAGCATCAAATACTTTCCAGATCTCAAAGAAGTTGCCTACTACAAAAGTGACTCTATCGAAAAGGCTGTGGTTTTCCAATGCACACCCGCAGCATGTGGAGACCAGTGTTCCAGCACTGCAGCGGACTGAACATTACCTGATGTCCTACCCATGTACCTGGTGTGGTGTCACTCACAATCACAGGATACAATCTCCATCTTACCTGTTCCTGCTATCTTACATGTTGCTGGTTCTTTTACTCACTTTCCTCTTCTTGCATAGAATTACATTAGAATTTACAGCACAGAAACAGGCTATTTGGCCCAACTAGTCCATGCCGTTGTTTATGCTCCACACGAGTCTCCTCCCACATTGCTTCATCTCGCCCTATCAGCATATCCTTCTATTCCTTTCTCCCTCATGTGTTTATCTAGCTTTCCCTTAAAAGCATCCATGCGATTCGTCTCAACTACTCCATGCGGTAGCATGGTCCACATTCTAACCACTCTCTGGGTAAAGAAGTTTCGAGACGAAGTGCTAGAACCTACCATATTTTCATAAATGTATGTGATAAGGGGACTAGATGGCACTGTGAGTTAATATACTGTCCTTTTACCTCTGGATTCAGTCTAAACTGATGGGTGAAAGTATCCTCTCAATTCTGGCTGTAAGTACTCTAAGTTAGATGAGTTTGGGTAGTTTCACTCTAGTTCCTACTGACCATTCAGCACAAAACCATCTTTAATTTGGTAATATTTAGTACCAACCATTAGCTTGGCTCAGCTGGGAGAACTTGCATTTATGTCAGAAGGTTATGGGTTCAAGCCCCACTCCTGGACTTGGGCGTAGCCACATGTGGACCTGCTTGGGCCACCATCCACCAAATTAGTACCCAGGCCCACCAAAATATGAACCTGTATGAATGACACTCAGGCAAAATGTAGCAACAGCAGAGGAGTGGAATGTAAATTGCCTGGAGTTGCCAACTCTGGCTGGGTGTATTCCTGGAGGTTTCAACCTATGACCTCCCGCCTCGAACCACCTCATCTCCACACTCCCTTCATTGGTCCATCCTCCACGGCCAATTGGAAAGGGAACAGACTCTTTGTTGGCCAATTGGATTAACCTTGACTGTTAGTGAAACAGCCTTTTTTTCCCCCATCTCCAATATTTTTATAACTAATAAATGAAAATGTTCAAAAAAAACAGAATTTTGTTTAATGCCCCACGATTGAATATATTTAAGGTGGAGATAGACAGATTTTTGAACAATAAGGGAGTGATGGGTTATGGGGAGCGGGCAGGGAAATGGAGCTGAGCCCAAGATCAGATCAGCCATGATCTCATTAAATAGCGGAGCAGGCTCGAGGGGCCAAATGGCTGACTCCTGCTCCTATTTCTTATGTTCTTATGATGTTTCTCCTGGGTTGTTTGCAGCAGTGTCCTGGAGATTAGCCATCAAATCCTGGAGACTCCAGGACAATCCTGGAGGGTTGGAAACCCTAAAATTGCTCCAAGTTAGCAGCCTGACACGAGGAGAGCAGCAGAGTCCAGCCTTAAAACACACATTGCCAGGGAGATCGGCCACCAGAAAAGACAATCGGAATAATGGTAAGAGATGGACAACACAAGCGGATGTGGGATGAACCCCTAAATGTACCATCTTTAAAATATCTGTCCTGTAATAAATGTATCTGTCTTTAAAATATTTCAACATTGTGATTGGGAGGTAAAAGCAGTTAAAACACTGTGATAACTTGGAATTAGTTGTACAGTATGATATAAATGATTTGCTGTGATGTCAGACCTCTGGTCATTGCACGTCCACTATAAGTTGGGGCCCACCCAAATTCCCATTCCTGGCTACGCCACTGCTCCAGGACTTGAGCATATAACCTAGCCTGGCACTTCAGTGTGGTACTGAGGGAGTGCTGCATTATCAGAGGTGCAGTCACCCAGATGAGATATTGGGGCAGAAATTCGGCTGTTGTCGGGTGAGTACGCACTGTGTACTCACCCGTGGACGGAACAAAAGTGCCGGTTTCTTGCATGCACTGCGCATGCGCGGGAAACCGGCACTTCCGTTCCCCTGAAGGAAGGGGTTCAGAGGTCGAACGCGCACGCCAGAGGGCCAGCGCGTTCGCCTCGCACTTCAGATTTTTTTACAGGTTCCTCCGTGAGGGTAAACACGGAGAAGATGCACATTGAAAAAGGATGCGCAAGGCCTTCTTTTAACAAGGTAAGTGTTGATTTTATTAAAATTTAAACATTTTTTTCACAGATTTATCTTTTTAATTACTTTAAAGAAAGGTAAGTTTAGTTTTAGCCCCGTTAAAAAATTTAATTAATTTTTTCAAAAATTTTAATTTTTGTTTAAAATAGTTAATTAATGTAATTTATAGTTATTTTAAAAATGTGATTTTTAAAAAAAATTTATTTGTAGTTTTAGGGATGTTTTGGGGCCGATCCATATTCATAGATTTGACAGGTCTTCCTGTCAAATCTATGAATGAAAGATGATCTGCTGCCATTGGCTCTCCATGGCCCACGTGATCCCAGGGGACGCATCACACTAACTACGCCCCTGGGATACGCAAGCACTGCGCGTCGGCAGCTGCAGGAGGCCCAGGAGCTGAAGTCCCCGTGGGCCCAGAGGTCAACGGCAGGCGCGGTAGGTAGGTGCGCGCGCGATCCTTGCACCCGTGGGAAGCCAGGGTCCCTGAATTTCTGGCCCATTAGAACTGAGACCCGTTTACCTCATCAAGATCCACAGCACTATTGCAAAAGAGCAGGGACTTCTCTCAATGCACTGGGCAATATTCATCTCACAACCAATACAATCGACTCAAATTAACTGCTCACTCATCTATTTATAGGACTTTTCTGTGGGAAAATGGGCTGCTGCATTTGCCTAAATAACATCAATAACTGCACTGCAAAAATAATTCATTGATTGTGAAGTGCTTTGCGATGTCCCAAGGATGCAATAATGCACTGTATAAATGCATCTAGTCTTATACAATTAACAAGAGAGCTTGTCTAATGCAATAGGGATGCTTTTCCAATAGTGGAACAGTATTATGCAGTTGTACTTCATTTAAAAAAAGAATGTGATGGAGTTGTTTCAAATCACAGTGGTTTAAGCAGGCAGGTTTTCTGTACGTTAATGCATATGCACAGGCCAATTTCCCCTCCCCCTCACGGTTCCTTGTTTCATAAAACTGATCACTATTGTGATAGGTTATTCAGGAGCAGAGGAACAGGAGGAGGCCATTCAGCCCCTTGAGCCTGTTCCGCCATTCAGTTAGATCATGGCTGTTCTGTATCTTAACTCCATCTACCCGCCTTGGTTCCGTAACACTTAACAAAATCCTATCAATCTTGGTTTTGAAATTTTCAATTGACCCTCAGCCTCAACAGCTTTGTGGGGGAAGAGAGTTCCAGGTTTGCACTACCCTTTGGGGTAAAACGTACCACTGGCATTTAACTATATTATGTGCAAATACCAAATTCAAAATGGATTTAAGAATGAAATAATCCCAGATTTGGTTGTTGAGGATCAGACCAATTCACGTCAGCTTTTCTTGTTAAGATAAGAAAATAGCAGATCTTGTCTGGGCACAAGTGGATACTCAGGCCGGAATTTTGTCGGCGCTCAGGGGCGGGTTTGGAGGCGGGACATCCGGCAAAATCATAAAGATTGACAGCGGGTAGGAAACCTGCTGTCAACCCACCTCCAATCAATCTTCCCAAGTGTCGGATCCCCGATTTGCTCATGGACCCGACACCTAGTGGCGGGAAAAGGATTATAGCCACTTAACTGCTTGTTAACAGGTTGTTAACAGGCAGTTAAGAGGCTTTTTGCAATTTTGACATTTCTACTGCAGGCTTCCCGACGTCCGGACACCATGCCAGGTAAATGTGGCGTGTTGTGAGTCTGCTGTAATGTTTCTGCATTGATGACAGCTGCAGAAGTGCTGTGAAGGATCCAATGGTGCACTGGTGAGTTTCAGAGGTAAGAAGTTTTGGATTGTATGTGTAGTCCCACCTCATTGGGAGAACCTCTCTCACCAGTGACAGATCGCTTCTGTAACCTCACCTGCAGCTGCCATCTCTTCTAGCCTAAGGAGGGAGTCACTGGAGAGCCTGTGTGCAAGAGCTCACCTTTGTACCGTGATTGTCAGTGTTTGCAGCACCTCAATGCTGTCACTGAGAAATCAGCGGTCAAAAAAGAATTGTGCGTGGCCCCTTTAAGAAAACTGGCAGATGACGCGTCATCAACTGACGTCATCTGACACCGGCTTCCTCTCAATTGGCCAGCAAGCCCGCAGGGCAGGCTTAACAAGGCCAATTGACGCAAAATCACGTCTGTGCGTCTGATGTCGTTGGGGACGGGACTGGAACCTGAAAGGCAGCTGTCCCGCTCCCAAGCCACCTTGAACCGGAAAATCGCGGCCTTAGTCTCTTTTGACATACATACTTTTAATGTCAAAAAGTGACCACGTAAACTGTAAACTTAGATTACCCATCTAGGTAAATTGCCTCTATGACTGCATAGATCAGATATATGAGTTGTGTCTTGTCATTCCAATGCAGGAGTGGAGTTGACAATTTTTCTCATCCGGGCTATAATCACTCAGTTCCGAGACTCCTTTGATAGCTTATCCACTAAGCAGCTGCCAAATAGACCAAGAAAATCCCAGGTTTCAACCCCAGTCTGTGTGGAGAGAGCTGATCTCAGGAGGTACATTTGTAGAGGCCTTCTGTCGCCTAGGCCCCAAGCTCTGGAATTCCCTGCCTAAACCTCTCCGCCTCGCTACCTCTCTTTCCTCCTTTAAGACGCTCCTTAAAACCTACCTCTTTGACCAAGCTTTTGGTCATCTGCCCTAATTTATCCTTATGTGGCTCAGTGTCAAATTTTTTGTCTTAAAATACTCCTGTGCAGCGCCTTGGGACGTTTTACTATGTTAAAGGCGCTATATAAATACAAGTTGTTGTTGTTGTTGTTGAGGTAGTAGGGGTGCTACAATTGGCTCCAGCACCCCGAGTGAGGGAGCAGACAAATAGCTGGGGCCCCCAGCTGGAAGAGTACTATATATGCAACACACACACACACACACACACACGCACAGTCAGTGAGGACAGCTTAGGGCTTTTAGGCTGTGATCATCGCTTCATCTCTCAGATGAAATGACCTATTGCCACTCACCACTAAGGCCCATATGTAAATACTAGCCACATAGGCAGGGCAGCAAAGCCCGTGAAACTGTACCCCAGCAAGATGCCTTCAGGAAGGAAGGGAAGAAAATTAAGACGCTCCAACCCTTACACTAAGTTTAAAGACCTCTGAACACTTTCAAATGTCATCTTTCCTCACACTTGTGAGGGAAGTACTTCGCTGGCTGGAAAGCGCTTTGGGACGTCCCGAGGTCGTGAAAGGCGCTATATAAATGCAAGCTCTTTCTGAAACAATACAAATCAATTCAATGGATAATAAAGTACGGTATATTCCCAGACCAGTACATCTTCATCTGGAGTGAGTCACTGAAGGTGAAAGTGACAACAACAACAACAACTTGTATTTATATAGCGTAGCAAAACGTAGTAAAACGTCCCAAGGCACTGCACAGGAGTATTTTAAGACAAAAAATTTGACACCGAGCCACATAAGGATAAATTAGGGCAGGTGACCAAAAGCTTGGACAAAGAGGTAGGTTTTAAGGAGCGTCTTAAAGGAGATAGAGAGGTAGAGAGGCGGAGAGGTTTAGGCAGGGAATTCCGGAGCTTGGGGCCTAGGCAACAGAAGGCACGGCACAACTGTCTTCTTCTTCTTTTTCTTCTTTCATATGCTAGTGGCAAAGCAAATCAAATATCAATATCTAAGTCAGATATCCAGGCCAAAGCTTACTGTGTAACAGCGTGGGTATCTTGTAGACTGCCTGCGAATTTCCTCTGAGGGCAGTGCTCAATGATGTGCTCCAGGGTCTGATTAGGAGCTCCACAGTCGCATGATGGGGATGCTTTAATCTTCCATCTATGGAGAAGGTGGCAGCATCTACCATGACCAGTTCTGAGGCGGGTGATGGTTGTCCACTGTTTGTGAGGAAGGTTTGATCCTTCAGGTTGTACTCAGGGGTCCTCTATAAGGAATCCTTTCCATGTCACAGTTCTTCCAAGCATTTCACCATCGGTCATCAAGGCCGAGGGGAGATCGCTGAAGTGCTTCGGCGACGGTCCAAAATGGCCTTTTAGATTTGAGACGGTTTGGTGGTAGATTGTTCAAGTCGGCCTGGATCGGCATGTCTTTGCTAGTGTAGCAGTTGTATTCTCTGGAGACTGCATATTCGCGGCGTAGGTGTGGTGTTGCAATGTTTGCAAGCACAGGCAGCCAAGGTGTTGGCGTCGATAAAAGCGTACCGGTGATAATTCTCATAGTAGAATTCAGCTGGACATCAACGGATTTGACATGCGGACTTGATAGCCATGCCAGAGAGCAGTACTCTGCTGCAGAGTACACCAGGGAGAGTGCTGCTGTATGGAGGGTTTGAACGTCTGCTCCCCATGTGGATCCGGCGAGTTTCTGGATCAAGCTAACCCTACTCTTTAGTTTCTTCTCAAGGTTCTGGAGATGCTGTCTATATGACAGGGTGCGCTAAAGGGCAACTCCTAAATAGGAGGGGTTTTCGGTGGCAGGGATAGGATGATTGTTCTTAATCTTTCGTAATTGCAAATCTATACTAAGGTTAAATAGGAGTTTTGCATTCTTAAATCAGTTTCCCAAATACCTAGGCAAGCAGTATCAGATATCGTCATCCTCGACAGCAGCTTGCTTTCACCTGCCCGTGGAATCATGTAGGGTGGGGGACAGTAGCTGTGACTCATCTGTAACAAATGCACTAGTCTTCAACTCGCTTACTAAAATTCCTGGGGGATGGGGCCAATTGTTGGATTGCACATATTCTTTTCATTAGTCCTATATAGGCTACTGAATTACAATACAGAAGAGTTAACACTGCAGTACTCGACCCATTGCTTCATTAGCAAGACAAATGTTTTAGCTCTATCCTGCGAGAATGATTACCACCTCTCAAATGCCCGCATACTAAATCTCCTTCTTCTTCTTAGGCAGTCCCTCGGAACCGAGGATGACTTGCTTCCACATTAAAAATGAGTTCTCAGGTGACTGATGAGTCCAATGCAGGACCTACAGTCTCTGTCACAGGTGGGGCAGACGGTGGTTGAAGGGGCGGGTGGGTGGGGTGCTTGGGTTGACGTGCGCTCCTTGCGCTGCCTGCGCTTGGCTTCCACTTGCTCCTGGCGAAGAGACTCGAGGTGTTTGGCGCCTTCCCGGATGCTTCTCCTCCACTTTGTGCGGTCTTGGGCCAGGGATTCCCAGGTGTCGGTGGGGATGTTACACTTTTTCAAGGAGGCTTTGAGGGTGTCCTTGAAGCGTTTCCTCTGCCCACCTGGGACTCTCTTGCCGTGCCGGAGCTCCGAGTAGAGCGCTTGTTTTGGGAGTCTCGTATCGGGCATGCGGACAATGTGACCTGTCCATCGGAGCTGATCGAGCATGGCCAAAGCTTCGAAATAGTAGATCCTGGACAGCCAAAGCTCACGTGAAAACACAGGAGGGGAGAGATATGCTTCCTGAATCCAAGGACGGCCGTTGACACTACTACAATTCTGCAGTTAATCAGACATTATTTTCCTGAATTCACCATTTATTCTGTGGTTTTGTATGCATTTTCTACTTTCCTACTATTCCTGGTCATACTTAACATAAATGTAGGACTTGCTCAGAATGACAGACCTCAATTTGGTTGCACTGGCACCTGTACCAATTTCAGATGGCGGTGTGTTGGCAATCACAAGTGATTCTTAGCTTGTGAGATCAACTTCAAACACTTGCACATCCTTTATCTTCTACTGGTGGACAGCATAACTCAATGCACTGCTCAGATTTAATCTGTAGGTTATTACAGATTCACACAGCATTTGATTGTTTTGTGGCAATGCTCAATCATTCAAAATAAAGTCCATTCTGTTGGCCTCATGAGGAGATAAAACGGAGTTAAGAATCACTAAACTGATTAAGACGTATCCGGCAGGTATTCCCCAATATCTAATGGTTGGCTGGCTGCAGTTGAAATGTGAGCTTCATTTTCACAAGGCAGTTTGTATCACTACACAAATACCTTTGTGGTCCACTCTGCATCTAGTTAAGTGATGAGAGAAAACCATTTATTTCCTCCATTAAAATAGGGCACTGTATCTGGCAATGTCCATTTTTGGATGTAAGAGGCCACTATCCTATTCGTCACATCAATGAAATCTCTACATTTACAGATTCAAATAGGTAAAAAATAAGCAGGGTTGCTATACCGAGGGATGATATAGAAGGTACTGCTCGTGACTTGGTTTACTTGTTCCATTTGTAAACCCAACTCTAACTAAGCAAACCAACAATTAATCCAGACAGTTTTTTTTTGCCCACTTCTACAAAACTACACCCACATTTTTCATTGGAGTTGCAGCACCACCTCCAAGTTCCCCTCCAAGTCACACACCATCCTGACTTGGGAATATATTGCCGTTCCTTCATCGTTGCTGGGTCAAAATCCTGGAACTCCCTCCCTAACAGCACTGTTGGGAGTACCTTCACCACACGGACTGCAGCGCTTCAAGAAGGCGGCTCACCACCACCTTCTCAAGGGCAACTAGGGATGGGCAATAAATGCTGGCCTTGCCAGCGACGCCCACATCCCATGAACAAATAAAAAAAAAGAACGACAACAAGTAATTAAACTGTTCCTCCACTCCGGCTCAAGTGATATCTCCTTTGTTATTGTAGCCAATAAACCCATTCACTTTTTATTTTCATTTCCTTGGTACCTTCTCAATTGGGAGTTAATAATGAGAAAGAAAAAAAAAGCAGCATATTTTTTCCTCCTAAATTATTGTGAATTAAAATAGGCAGCAAGTTAGTGGATATTCATACGGAGCACTAGTGTTATAAAGTGTGGATAGGCTCTGCAATTATAATGGCAAGCTCTAAATCACATCAGATAAGTGTGTGAGGGCAGAAAGGAAAAGAATCAAATCACCCCAAGCTGTTCTTTCGTGGTTCTCAGAGCAGTGCTGACATAGTGCTGACACAGACCTGGAAGAGGTACTTGCCATTGTGTTCGCCATCCTGTGTTCTGGGGCAGCAACTGCAAGTTAAAATGCAAATAACTTAAAACCATTTACTTTGGTAGTCATTTAAACCTAGCACAATAATAGATCCTAGCAGTAGTTTTTAAGGCTACTTGCATTTGAAAGGTTAACCTTCAGTGGGACATTTTGTGCTTTTTCTTCATGGTTTAATCTGACAAAAGTGTGAAAAATAAAAGCAACAATTTGATCAATTTTGTTTCAAAATGAAGTGCACTGGAGCATTGGTACTTTTCTACTCACACAGGCCAATTAATGTTTTATCGTCATGTCTTAAAATTGACAACATGAACTATACTCCTTGGATTAAGTTTGCGCTGTATTATTAATAACTCAAATTGTTGCACTGTGAAATGCAAGTTTATTAACATTTCTGAAAATTGAAGTACTTAAATATATGTAGACCTAAGGTGGGGGGAATGATGACATTTGATGGTCTGCATATATACACAAGTGCTCACAATCATTGTATACAAGGCTTGTCCTCAGATTGCTCATCTGCTTTATAAGTGCTCCTCACAAGCAGCAACCCCAACTGTCCCATCTTACTCTCTCACCGACCTTCCCGCCCAGCGCGCCCGTCGGGGGCTAATCTTGCCAATCGCCTCCCCGTCCAACTCACCCCTGCCAGCGCTGACCCTGTGGACGCTGGCAGTGGATCAGCCATCCCCGACCCTCTCCGCATCTCCCTCCAGAATGTTTGTTCACTTGCGGACAAGGCCCTTGCCATCCGTGAGCTTATCGTGGATGACTGCATCGACATCATGGCCCTGACAGAAACTTGGCTGAGGGGTGATGACACCTTACCCTTAAATGAAGCCTCCCCGCCTGGCTATACCTTCCATCACTTGCCCCGTCCAGACCGCCGTGGTGGCGGTGTGGCTATCACCAAATCACACCTTGGTCTGTCCCCCTACTCCTCCGACACTTGCTCCTTCTTTGAGCATCTCACCTTCTTCCACCCCTCTCACCTCTCATTTAAAATTCTCGTTCTCTACCGCCCACCCAAGTAACATAAAAATTTTATTACCGAGATATCTTCACTGCTCTCCTCCCTCAGCCATTGCACCGAGCGACTTCTCATCCTCGGTGATTTCAACCTCCATCAGAATTCATCGTGCTCTCTCTCCTCTGAGTTCACTACTGTAATGTATTATCACATGGTTTGGTATGAGCATGCTCAGTTCGCTCTGGCCTAATAAAGCGAGCACATGGACTAGCAACTCATCGTGTCTCTGTCCTTCATTTGTTCTACCCAAGTATATTACATTTTGGCGACAAGAATGGGATCCCAAAGCCATTTTTAGGGATCATGGAAGGACACAGTGTTCAACCTTCGAGTGGACAAGTTTAAGATGAATTTGTGACACCTAAACTGAATTTTTGCAATGTTTTACCGTTAATGCTCATGCAGAATCGTCTGTGCTTCGCCTTCACAGTGTATGTATACACAGCAACAGCGCCGTTAATTCTCACAGGTACACGGGTAGCGTGCTGAGTCACTGTTTGACGGGATCGGGACAATCATGGCCGCGCCTACGGGATTCAATGGAAGCCTCGGCATGTAAGACCGAGCTCGCGAACTATTCAGTTCTTACATTGAGCGGATGGAGATTTTTTTTTCGGGCCAATAACATTATTGAGACCGAAGGTGCAGATGAGAATGTTCAAGCTCAAAATAAAGTAGTTCATGAACGGAAGAAAGCAATTTTTCTAGCGGAGATCGGGCCAGATGTCTACGGAACGCCAGGGAAAGCGAAGGATGCGTAGTTTGAAGACATTGTCGAGAAACTCGAGGACCATTTCGAGCCAAAGCCATTAGAAATAGCAGAGAGCTAGAAGTTTGGTACCAGAAACCAAAAACAAAGTGAAACCATCAGTGAGTACATTGTAGCTCTTAAGAACCTGTCTTTGCATTGTAACTTCGGCACATTTTTGGATCGTGCGTTGCGAGGTAAGTTTGTGTGTGGACTGGTGGATGAGAGCACACAGTCCACGTTACTGAACACTTCAAACCTAACGTTTGACATAGCATACAAAATTGCTCTATCTATGGAGATGGTGTCGAAGAATGCTAGGGAGCTCAACTCAAGTGACTAGTGCAGCTGAGGTCTACAGTCACAAAGCCACCGCCAAACCTAAAGCTGTGAGACTGGGTCAAAAGCATGTCGGTGAGAGCAGTTCAGTGAATTGTTATTGCTGCAATGGAAATCACTCACCACGGTCCTGCCAATACAGAAATGTGAAGTGTTTTCATTGCCAGAAGCAAGGCTATAACTTTTTTTCTTCCTTTCAGATGTCAAGGATTGCAAAATTCAACAACTCTTTATTTTTAGCACTGTTAAAAAGTTTTTTAATTTTTTCAAAAATTTAAATTTTTGTTTAAAGTAGTTAATTTATTTAACTTATAGTTATTTTATAAATGTGATGGTTTTAAAAAAAAATTATTTGAAGTTTAGCTGTTCTTTTGGGGCCGATTTCAATTCATAGATTTGACAGGTCTTCCTGTCAAATCTATGAATGAAAGATGGTCTGCTGCCATTGGCTCTCCATGGCCCACGTGATCCCAGGGGACGCATCGCACTAACTACGCCCCTGGGACATGCAAGCACTGCGCATCGGCACTTGGAGCAGGCCCAGGAGCTGAAGTTCCCGTGGGCCCAGAGGTCAACGGCAGGCGCGGTAGGTAAGTGCGCGCACGATCCTTACCCCCGCGGCAAGCCGGAGAGGCGAATTTCAGGGCCATTACATTAGCTATCCGCCAGTCCTCTGGCACTACACCTTTTCTAATGAATTATTAAATATGTGTAGTAATGTCTCGGCTATCTCTTCCCTAGATTCTTTTAAAATACACGGATGTAGTCCAGGGTTTTTTTCCTCTTTGAGTTTGATTAGTTTATTTAATATATCTCCTCTTTTTATTTTAAATGCAGTTATTTCATTACTAATCTCATGATCCAATGTCACCTGTTCTAGCTCCCTGGTAAATACGGAGGCAAAGTAATTTTTTTTCATATTTCTGCCATCTCCCTATCACTGCCTGTGGTATTATCCTGTCCATCCCTTAGTGGCCCTATTCCCATCCCAACCTTCCTTTTTTTATTGATGTGCCTGTAAAATATTTTCCTATTTTGTTTTATGTTCCTTGATAATTTAATTTCATAGTTCCTCTTTGCCTTCCTAATTGTTTTTTTGACTTCTTTCCTAATCTCTCCGTTTTCTCCCTTATCATTCTCTCCCCTGCTGTCCATGTACTTAATGTATGCCTCTTTCCTTACCCTCAATTTTTCCCTTATGGCTTTATTCATTAGTGTCTCATTAGTGTATAGCTTGTTCTTGTTTTTTAGCGGAATATATTTTTCCTGGACTCTGTTGAACACTGTTTTAAATGTTTCCCATTGCTGTTCTACATCGTTGTTTGCCAATATTGTTGCCCATTTTATTTTCCCATGTTCTATTCTCAGCCCCTCAAAATCAGCTTTTCTCCAATCTATTACCCTGGTTTTCATCATACTTCTGTCCAGTCTCAAAACTAGACTAGAAAAACATCTTCAGTGTAGATGCTTCAAAGATGTGACTGGACACAATGCTGAACAAGTACGAAAGCATGTTCTCAGACAATTATGAGGGCATGACTGGGTATGACAGGCTTATCCGCATCAAGTCCAACGCGAAGCCTGTCTATTGTAAGACAAGGCCGGTCCACTATGCATTGAAAAGTCAGGTGGAGGTAGAGCTAGTGAAGCTCAGAGGGAACGGAGTGCTAGTAAAAACTGACAAAAGTGAATAGGTTATCCCGATTGTGGTAGTGCCCAAAGCAGACAAAACTGTACGCTTGAGCGATGACTACAAAGTTACTATCAACCAAGCAGTTGACGATGAGCAGTACCCGTTACCTACATCGCAAGATTTGTATGCAGCACTCTCTGGGTCAAAGGTTTTCTCCAAGCTTGACCTGTCACACGCTTACGCTCAGCTGAATGTTGACAAAGAGAGTCAACAGTATCTCACCATCAACACACACAAGGGACTGTACTCATACACCAAGTATGGTTTAAAGTCCTCCCCCAAAATCTTCCAGGCTACAATGGATAAGATTTTGCAAGGAGTTCCAAATTGCTTATGCAGTCAAGACGATGTGCTGATCACAACAAGCAGTGAGGAAGAAAATCTAGAAGTGTTAGATATAATGCTGCAAAGGTTGAATGCCCACAATGTCAAATTGAATAGAAGCAAATGTGCTTTTGTGCAGCCCAAGGTTGTGTACCTTGGTCTGAAAGTTGATGCAAATGGCTTGCAACCAGTTAAGGAAAAGGTTGATGCTGTCATCAATGCTCCAAAGCCACAGAACGTGTCTGAGTTAAGATCTTTCCTTGGAATGGTCCAGTACTACGCATGTTTCTTACCTGAGTTAGTGACCATGTTAGCTCCATTACACGAGCTCCTTAAGAAGGACGTCCAGTGTAAGTGGATGAAAGCACAACAGGAAGCTTACGATGCTTGTCAGAGAAGTCTCTCGAGTGATGCTCTACTTGTGCATTATGACACAGAGCTTGAGCTTAAGTTAGCATGTGATGCTTCCAGCTATGGCATGGGAGCTGTCATAAGCCACGTAATGGATGACAGCCAAGAGAAACCAATCACGTTTGCATCACAAACCCTCACAAAGAGCAAAAGAAACTACATGCAAATTGAAAAGGAAGCACTCGATACAGTGTTTGGAATCAAGAAATTCCAACAGTTCCTGATTGGCAGAAAGTTTACCCTAATAACCGATTACAAACCGCTCCTAGCAATATTGGGGCCCAAATCTGCCATCCCTGCAATGGCCGCATCAAGACTGCAACATTGGGCAATGTTGTTGTCACAATATGACTACACGATTGAATATCGCACTTCAAAGCAAAATGCAATCGCAGATGCCTTGTCCAGGTTGCCACATGAGGACTCGTGTGTTGGGAGTGAAGGTGCTATTTTCACACTAGGTGCAGTTGACAAAGACTTTTCCGTGAATGCAACTGAGATTGCAGATGAGACTCAAAAGAGTGTATGAAAACACCTTGAATGGATGGACTGATCAGTGTCTGGACACAGAATTGAAACCATTCCATAACCATTGTACTGAACTGTCTTGTGAGCAAGGTTGTATCAAGTGGGGAAACAGAGTGGTGGTACCTTCTTCTTTGAGAGATAGAATTCTGGCTGAACTTCATACTGAACATCCAGGGATCATCAGTAAGAAATCAATTGCAAGATGCTTTGTTTACTGGCCTGGATTGGACAGTGATCTTGAATTACTTGCCAGCAAATGCAGCGTTTGCCAAAATTGCAGAAACAAACCACCCAAAACTCCACTACAAACCTGGTCATGGCCAAGTAGACCTTTTCAGAGAGTACATGTAAACTTCTGTGAGAAAGCAAATGATTATTTCCTGGTACTTGTAGATAGTCACTCAAAGTGGATTGAAGTGAAACACATGGGTTCAAATACTACAATTGAACGTACCATAGATGAGTTGAGGTCTATCTTCGCATGTCATGGCTTACCCGAAGAGCTTGTTTCTGACAATGGGCCTCAGTTTCGTTTTGCTCTATTCCAAGAATTTATGAAATGGAACCTCAAACACATTCTCCTTCCACCATATCATCCAGCTTCAAACGAAGCAGCCGAAAGGTCAGTCAGAATAGTAAAAGAAGCTCTCAAAAAATCAAGTGTTGCAGGGTTGTTCGGGACTCAGCATGAAGCAATGTTTGGTAAATTTCTTGCTGAAGTACAGAACTACTCCGCACACTACAACTGGACATACCCCAGCAGAACTCTTGAAGAGGAGATTGAGAACACGATTGAGTCTTGATCAACCGAATTTGGCCTGAAGAGTTGAACAGAAACAGTTGAGTCAGAAATATTATTGTGACACCAATCAGAAAGAATGCAGTTTCAAATGAAACAAGTGTGTTCGTGTTCTCAGTCCCCCTGGCAAGTCAAGTTCACACAAGTGGGATGTAGGGACCATAGTAGAGGTTGGTAGAACCAAGAGATACTTGGTTGAAATTGGTGACAAAATCCAAAGTGTTTATGTAGATCAAATGATCTCTGCTAGAGATGAACCAAGACATGATCGTGAACCACTTGATCATGAACACATACATGAGTTTGACTCAGTTCAGACTTCAATAACTGAAGTACCAGGTTCAAACAAGTCTGAGATAGAAACAGGACCATCTTTGAGTTCGGAACCAAAACACAACAGCCCGAAAATTGGTTCAACACCAAAACCTTCTGTAAGGAGATCAGGAAGGCTCCTCAAACCTGCTATTAAACTGGATTTGTAGTTTATTTAAAAGAGAAAAATCAGGAATTTTTGTTATGTGGTACATGTAATGCTGGGAGAGGTGAGACCATAGTATTGTTGTATTTGAGAGGGGAATACAGACATTTTTTTTAAGGGGGAAAGCATTGTAATATATTATCACATGGTCTGGTATGAGCATGCTCAGTTCGCTCTGGCCTAATAAAGTGAGCACATGGACTAGCAACTCATCGTGGCTCTGTCCTTCATTTGTTCTACCCAAGTATATTACAACTACCTTCCTAACCTCCCTTAATCTCTCTCTCCATGTAAATCCCCAACCCATATTCAGGGCCACCCCCTCGACCTTGCCATCTCTCATGGCCTCGCTACTCCCATCGTGTCAATCGCAGATAAGGCCATCTCTGACCACCTCCTTGTATCGCTCTCCACCCACATCCCCCTTCCCACCCCCCAACCCTACTTCCTTCTGTGTCCGCCCCTGGAAAAAAACTCTCTCCCAATCTCTTACAACTGCACTTACGAAATCTCAACTGTCCAGTCTTTGACCCTCCATTCACCACGACATTTCTGCAGCTACCGATCTGGTCAACCACACACTCATCACTACCTTTGATGCCTAGGCCCTATTGAACAATTACTCTCTCTCACCCTGGCACGGCCCTCATCTTCACTTCCTTAAGTCCAAGGGACGCAGACTTGAATGGATAGGGCGGACAACTGGTTTAGCCATTCACCGCCAGATCTGGCTGGACCACATAAAGCATTATCGGGTCCTGCTCTTGACTGCCATAACTGCTCACTATTCCAGGATCATTCCTGAATGCAAAGATAAACCCCGGCTTCTATTCTCTACTGCTAACCGTCTTCTTAAACCCCTCTCCTGTCTCCTCCACCCTCACCTCCGACAACAATTCTGAGGAGCTCATGGACTTCTTTGTCTCTAAGATTGATTCCATCCATTTAGCTGCCTCTGCCACTTCCCTTCCTTCCCCTAGCCCACCGGACCAAACTTCTTCTAAGGATCCCCCCTGCTCTAGCCCTGAACTCGCATCTTTCTCCAGTTTCTCTCTGATCTCCCCTCATGACCTCTCTGTGCTAATCTTATCCATAGGATCCCACTTCCTGCTCCCTTGACCCTATTCCCACCAAACTGCTGACCACTTCCTTTTTTGGCTCCCATGTTAGCTGACATTGTTAACAGTTCCCTCTCCTTAGGTACTGACCCCTCTCAAAAAAAACAACCCTTGACCCCTTCATCCTTGCAGACTACCGCCCCATCTCCAACCTCCCTTTCCTCTCCAAAGTCCTTGAACGTGTTGTCGCCGCCCAAATCCGTACCCATTTTTCCAGCAACTCCATGTTTGAATCCCTCCAATCAGGTTTCCACCCCTCCACAGTATCGAAACGGCTCTCATCAAAGTCACCCTTTGTGACTGTGACAAATGTAAACTATCCCTCCTCATTCTTCTTGACTTGTCTGCAGCCCTTTACACAGTTGAACACACCATCCTCCTCCAACGCCTCTCCACAGCCATCCATCTCAGTGGAACTGCCCTCGCCTGGTTCCATTCTTATCTATCTAATTGTAGCCAGAGAATTACCTGCAATGGCTTCTCTTCCCGCTCCTGCATCATTACCTCTGGTGTCCCCCAAGGATCTATCCTTGGCCCCCTCCTATTTCTCATCTACATGCTGCCCCTTGCCGACATCAACCAAAAACACAGCATCAGTTTCCACCTGTACGCTGATGACACCCAGCTCTACCTCACCACGACTACTCTCGACCCCTCTACGGTTTCTAAATTGTCAGACTGCTTGTCCGACATCCAGTTCTGGATGAGCAGAAATTTTCTCCAATTAAATATTGGGAAGTTTTTTTTTTTGAACAGGTTAGGTCTGAAAAAACCACAGATTCACTTTTCCGCAAATATCCAATTCGATTATCTACTGCACCCAGATTTCACAATTTACCATTGCTAGGACAGTACCATAACCACTAGGCTAGCATACCCGGTTCACTGATCACTGACAACTGGTGAACCACAATTTAAGCTGGGAGATTCAATTGAGTCGTGTAATCCTGGGACTCAGGTGACTGCCGGATAGCATGACTCAAGTCACTGCTCAGTTTGAATTTGTAGGTGAGACATGGATGTGGCGTAGAGGTGCGAGAAAACTAGTGCTGAATTTTGCACTGTCGTTGCCTCCACTGTGCAGGCAGAGACTGATCTGTATGAATACTAAAGTACATGGCTGTAAGTGTGAAATTAAGTCGGCAAAAGACTGAAAATAAAAAACACATAGCACATAATGTAACAGATAGTTATAAACAGAAGTTTTCTGAAACTAGAACACAAAACAATGCAATATTCTCTTCAAACAAAAACAAGAATCCTCCAAAGTAATTGTAACGTAGGATTTAAATCAAAACGTTGCAAAAGTGCAATGGATGATACAGGTACAACAAAAAGGATTATACAAAAGCAAAATGCTGCGGATGCTGGAATCGGAAACAAAAACAGAAAATGCTGGAAACACTCAGCAGGTCAGGCAGCATCCGTGGAGAGAGAAACAGAGTCAACGTTTCAGGTCTGTGATGAAGCTGCTGCCTGGCCTGCTGAGTGTTTCCAGCATTTGCTGTTGAAAAAGGATTATACCACTGTCGAAGACAGGCATCGTGATTGAAACGAACCTTGTGTGCCAGATGGACACCTAGCTCAGGAGACGTGGCAATTTTAGCAGTTGCCAAGTACATAGAAGGGAGTAGTAATACTGGCAGTAGCGCCTCATTTGACATCACAGCTAAGGGAAGACAAAGTCCTGGGTGCCCCACATAACCAAACATTTCAGAACATAAAGGAGAACCAGAATAGCAGAATAGCTTGTAACTTTTAAGTTTAATAGTCAGCAATGGATAGAAAGAAGCACAGGCCAGGGGACGGAGATTATAATTGGGCAATCTGAATACAGCAGATCTGATCTTTCCACTGCTTCAAAAGCATATACACGTTTGAGAAACTGGTGACTTTGCAACAACCCTATTAAGAGGCAGGATTATATGGGCCGCTGAAATGCCGTAACAATAACCAAGGCAGTCCAAAAGGGGGAGGTGGCGTACAACTCAAGCTCAAAGCTAAGCAGACAGGTTTATTTTCAACTATATTTTATAACAGAAGACTAAATCCCTCGGATTTCATCATCACAGGTACAACACCAACATTTACTTTGTCTGCAGCAGTTTCAAAAAATATGATTTTTCCGCCCAGTGCAAGGCAGAGGCCACCTTCCGGAATTAAACAGGACCATGTGACATCCCCAGCAAGCACAACCTTTTTATGCTCAGCATTTTGGAGTCACTTGCTTCAACCTCCTGTGAACATCAATGAGCACTGAGGTGCAGCATTGACAGATTCCTGCACTAGTGGCGGGTATTTCCCCACCGCAGACAACTTTCAGCAGCAAACCCAGTGAAATACGGCCATAGAGATTGAATATCTGAATGTGGCAACAGTATCCTGAAATCTGAAACCGCATTCAATTTGCATGAAACTGGCCCGCTTTGGTTATCACAGCAACAACTATTTGTCACTTTTTCTTTTTCCAAGGTTGAAGCGTCACTCAAAGATCAAAAAATTCCCCCCCCCCCCGATTTTATAGGTGCAAACTGTGTTATAATAAACCCAACACAAATGTATATGAGCCATCAATTAAATCCTTGCATCACCTGCCACCTGTTCATTTTGTCCTCAAGTAAGAGATACGAGGAATTGGAGCTTTGCATTACCAACTCAATCCAACCTCAACCAGTATGACTTATGAAACATGGGCCGATGAACTGCAGAGAAAAGCTCCTCCTTATGTCAACTTACTTACTTTCAACTTAAGAGCACGTGCATGATATTATCATAGGAGTCGTCCTTGTGACTGATCCCTGAATAAAGCTGACAATTTAGTGCCAGTTAGTGATGGTTTTTATTGTGTGGACCAGCGCCCATCCAGACTCATTTCACAAGACCCTGACAGCTGGCGTACTGAGGCGTTCATCCAAGGCGAGACCGATTCAAATTCACATCGGAGGTGAAACGAGGCTTCGAGCCCATTGCACGAACCAGTGCCTCTTCTGTAACATTTCTACAAATGCGCTTCTTACTTTGCTCATTTTTAATGAGCTCCTCTATTTAATGCAGGTTCCAGCATTGCTTTTTCATAAACCTAGCTCCCGCCCTATTTGTCGTTCGAATTGCAAATGAGGGCGCCACTGAATTTCCTCAGGCAATGCATGCTAATGCTGCCTGCTCCTCCCAGAGTGCCTTCATTTTACAACAAAAGTACATTTACTATACAACAATTGGAAAATAATAGGTGGTGAAGGAGAAAATATGCGATCCAAATATATATATCAAAACTGAGTGCAGTCATTTTCTTTTCTCTTGTGGAACGATCTCCTCCTTCTCTTCTGTGTAATGGAAGTAGAACCAGGGCTTGGAGAGGGGTTCAGAACAGAAGCAAGCTTCACACCATTTCAAGGACAGCAGCCACTTCCCGGAACTGTTTGGAGAAATTCTGTAAAGATACAGAAATAAATTATTTTAAGGACAATCCTACACAGGATCAGGTAAAGGATCTCGACTAACAAGTTCAGTTTGTCTAGTTTCAACTTGTTCGGTCAGTTTGTTTGCAGTGTTTAGTCATTCAGGGAGACATCCACCACTTTAAGTGCTGACAAACTCTTATACAGAATTTACAGCACAGAAAGAGGCCATTCGGCCCAACTGGTCAATGCTGGTGTTTATGCTCCACACAAGCCTCCTCCCACCCTACTTCATCTAACTCTATGAACCAGATTCCTAACTTTATCTAACTTCCCCTTAACCTTTCCTCCAACACTTCTTCAATGCACACTGCTAGAACTCTGGGTAAAACCTCTCACATTTCACTAGCTCCACTCATTCAGTTTACTCTTTATGTTTGGAGGCTTGACATTAAGGAACAAAATGTGCAAAACTTCTGAATCCCTCGAACTTCGATTTCTAGGGTGACTGAGCTCCTCTTTTCTGCTTGCCGGAACAGTAAAGACATGCAGGGGTCTCAGTGAGTACAACCTGCCATTAGTCTTTTATATTGTCTTTTTATTAAAGTTTTACAAGAGATGACTTCTTTGCCAGCAATACTGAATCCACATTCGCAACACTGCACCAATACCAGATTTGATTTCCCTTTCAAAAGAATAAAGAAGATCTTCATGCAATTTGCCTCTTTCTTTTACAAAATAAAAGTTGAGCTACTGACCTGAAACTGAGGGATGGTCATTTCGAACGATCTGCTGATTATTTCTCCTGAGGGGTCGGCTACTTTCAGCATCATGGTTACATAGGGGTAGTTTAGAGACCTGCAGCTGTCGGAACTGACCGCCATTCCCAGCTTCCACTGCAAATCCACGAGCTTTGAGGAAAGAGAGAAAATTAGGAAGCGTTACATATATGGAAGAGCTACAAATAGCCTTTTGCAAACACCGTGGAGTCTTAAATGTATTGGACTTCGATATATTGAAGATCTCGATATAACACAATTTAGGCTCCTCGTATTAAACCTGACTAACACATAGAAGAAATTTTGTGGCTCAGTTCAACCATCTGCTCCTGCCCTCAGTCTCCCGCTGATACACCTGTACGGTACTTAAAACTAGCCAGACTCAGGAGTAACTGCCATAACAACAGAAAACACTGGAAACACTCAGCAGGTCAGAGTTAACGTTTCAGGTCGATGACCTGCCATCGGAACTGGAAGAAGTTAGAGATTTAAACAGTAATTTTGATGCTGTCCCCCCAAACTCGCCAAGGCTTCTTCGGCAGCACCTCCCAAACCCGCGACCTGTTCCGCCTAGAAGGACAAGGGCAGCAGGTGCATGGGAGCACCACCACCTCCAAGTTCCCCTCCAAGTCACACACCATCCTGACTTGGAATTTTATCGCCATTCCTTCATCATCGCTGGGTCAAAATCCTGGAACTCCCTCCCTAACAGCACTGTGGGAGCACCATCACCACACGGACTGCAGCGGTTCAAGAAGGCGGCTCACCACCACCTTCTCAAGGGCAATTAGGGATGGGCAATAAATGCTGGCCTTGCCAGAGATGCCCACATCCCATGAACGAATAAATAAAAAGCAATGAAATGCCTTGCCCTCTCCTTCTGGGTGTAACATAGTGGCGGCTGCTCTAACCTCCATGAAATGCAAAAACAAAGTATGGTGCGATACACATTTGAAGTAGCAAAATCAAGCCAAATATGACAAGACAATGGATGCAGACTTATCCAAGACACCGACTCACACTTAAGCTTCATAAGGGTTGCACATACTGGGTAAAATAACGACCATCTCACCTGTCCTACTGTTAGCATGTGCTTGGCGTCTTCTGGTGACACAATTAGCTTGCCCTGTTCATTCCACACATGACGAACAACTTGGAGCGCTTGCTTGGACCACTTACTGCTGCTATCGGTCAGCTTCCCAATGAGTTCTTCAGCTGACATATTACTCTGTGCAGCTGACCTGCCAAGAGAAGGAAGCAGGAAAATTGGCAGGTGCTGCATATGTCCCCCTCCGAGCTCAATAGGCATTGTAAAAAAAAAAATTAAACACGGAGGTCAAAAAAGGCTATGGCCACTGACTTAAAAGTGTTCACACTAGATAATGCACATACATGTTAATGGTGAACAGCATTTTTCCCTAGTTTTATAAGATAGTCACTAATAAATCCAAAAGGGAATTCAGGGAAAAACCTCTTTACCCAGAGAGTGGTTAGAATGTGGAACTTGCTATCACAGGGAGTAGTTGAGGTGAATCGCATAGATGCATTTAAAGGGAACTATCGATAAGCATATAAGGGAGAAAGGAATCGAAGGATATGTTGATGGGGTGAGATGAAGAGGGGTGGGCGGAGGCTCGTGTGGAGCATAATCACCAGCATGGACCAGTTGGGCCAAAGAGCCTGTTTCTGTGCTGTAAACACTTTGTAGTACTTTTAAGAAAGAGGCATCAAAGCAGCCTGTAAAGTCACTTATTGCCACAATAAAAATCAATCACTTTTCACAGGTTTTTCCTACATAAAGAATCACCTTCTCACTGCTGGTGAATTCCCAGCCACAGTCTTCTGCAGTAGGAAGTAGGAGCTGGAACTGGCACCAGAGCTGGCGGTGGGAAGGGACAACACTTATACAGGGCCTTGGTGAGACCACACCTGGAGTAGTGTGTGCAGTTTTGGTCTCCTTACCCAAGAAAGGATATACTTGCCATAGAGGGAGTGCAGCGAAGGTTCACCAGACTGATTCCTGGGATGGCAGGGCTGTCGTATGAGGAGAGATTGGGTCGACTAGGCCTGTATTCACTAGAGTTTAGAAGAATGAGAGGGGATCTCATTGAAACGTATAAAATTCTGACAGGGCTAGACAGACTGGATGCAGGGAGGATGTTTCCCCTGGCTGGGGGGGGTCTAGAACGAGGGGTCACAGTCTCAGGATACGGGGTAGGACATTTAGGACTGAGATGAGGAGAAATTTCTTCACTCAGAGGGTGGTGAACCTGTGGAATTCTCTACCTCAGAAGGCTGTGGAGGCCAAGTCACTGAATATATTTAGAAGGAGATAGATTTCTAGACGCAAAAGGCATCAAGGGGTATGGGGAGAGAGCGGGAATATGGTATTGAGATAGAGATCAGCCATGATATTGAATGGCGGAGCAGGCTCGAAGGGCCAAATGGCCTACTCCTGCTCCTATTTTTCTATGTTTCTAAAAGGGAGAACAACATGCAGCTGCACTAAAGGAGGAGGCACCTAAGGAGGGTGGAAAGAGCCAGTAGTGATGTTGCGTGCAAGCAGAGTGGACCGCAACAGGTGGAGGGCTGTAAATCGATCTAACATTACAGCTATTTTCTGCCCAGCTCATAGCCAATATATCCCAATCTCAAGTTAATATTTAGAACTGGGACCTTCTAGTCTACATAGCTCAATTGCACACTTTACGTTTCCCAACTGATCTAGCGATTTTGTTGCGTTCCTTACTCCGACTCTTTGCTCAAAAGAACGAGAGACTTGAGGCCAGATTTTGCTGGCGTGGGACATCTCGTGGTGTGCCCCGTTAGTTAGACTTGCTCGTGCACGTTTCAGGTTTTTAAATTGTTTTGGCCACAAAGTTGCTGAAAGTGCAAGCTGAAAGTGATGCAGCGAGGGCAACAGGGCATCTGGGACCTTGGTGAACAACGGGACAAACCAATGGCTTTAAAATGAGGGAATCCAGCAGAATGGAGCTGCACCATTCTAACTGCTCCCCTGCTCCTTTCCCACCGATCGGGGAAGAGTTAACATTCCCCCCAATGTGTTGTACATTAACTATACTACATCTGTCCAGTTGCATCTATAAGTGCACGTTCATTCAACAGATACTTTCTAACAAATGTGTCCAGGCAGTCATAATCCAGTAACTCTCATCACTTCTCTGGCAGTTGGACTTCAAAACAGAATTCGACTTGTCTAATAAAATGCCTTTAAATAAAAAGAGCTGCCCTTTTCCATGGTCTAGATTAACTTCATTTGTCTCTAACCAAGTTTACAGACCAACCCCTTACACATCTTTGTTTTCATAATATTACATTTTATGTTTGACGCTTTCAATCAAATAACATTGATTCTAACACCATTTTTACTTTCACATCTCTAAAACCAAAATTAAAAGCTCTCACAATACTGAATGATGATGATAGTAGAAAACTGAATGAATGTTCAAAATAACACTTGCTGCTGATCAACACACATTACTGTCTGGGCAATATTAAATGGAACCGTTCGGCAGGATATTTTGATTTGATCGGATTCAGACTGCAAAATAATTCTCAGCAGCAAAGCAAAACAAATTGCAAAGAAATGCCACTTCACAAATTAAAATGGCACAGCTGCAGTACTGCATTTTCAAAAGGTATAACTAACTGGGAGGATCTCAGTTTTAATTTAAACACTGCAGCTTAGATAGGCCAGAAATTTTTTTCTGCTACTTTCCGAGGGAAGCAGATAATTTGTTTGCTCAGAATCTAAAAGTGATGGAGAACAGAATCAAATAGACGAGCCTAGGTTTGATCTGGAATCTGGGGGGAGTCAGAGTGATCTCAAGCCAGAGAGGCAGGTTCAATATAAATGATCTAGAATTTTTTTTTTTTAATATTAAACCATCAGTTTCTTGTGAACATTTTTTCAAGAATTGCAATAGCAACTTCTGATCATTCAACTAAATGAATAAGATACTCTGCGCACTATTTTGAAAAGGTATGAAGCTAAAAGGTAGTTTAATGATAAAGTTTATAATCTGAACTTTTAAATGTGTCAAAGATTAATTTGAAAATTTGCATTATATAAAAAAACACAGGATTTTGAAACTGCAGACATATTGCAATGCTTGCTACCTGAAAAACAAGGAGATAACATGGACCAGCTCCTTCGTAGCTTCCAAATCCAGTTCAGCACCAGCAGTTTGAAGTCTCTGTTACATAAGGTTCAAACAAAACAATGAAGATAGTTGAACAGGTGCAAAGATCCAGTATCAAAATAAAACAAAGCAAGTAAAGGCTCAAAGCTGACATTTAAATTAAATTTCATGAATTCAACAACTTACTTCAGCCAATTCAAGTGCATTCACACCAGGGGTTTTGCATTGCAGGTGTAACATGATTTGCTGGCACTGTTGTGAATTTAACAAACATATTACATACACCAAAAAAAAAATCAAGAATACACAAACTTACACAGATGAATACAAAATTATTTGTTGTTGTCCATACTGCACTGAATATAGTCAATTGATCAATAGGTCCAAAAGTTAAATCCATTATAATTACTGCTGATTAAAAAAAGTTCATAGCTATTATTCATTTCTAAAATTTACATCTAATTTGTTTTCTCTTTCATTTAAATTCCTTTCATGACTACAATACTATTTTTAAAAAGTAACTCTTTAGCTGTTAGATCTGCAACCTCTTCCTAAAAATGTTTTCACCAAAAATGGATCAAATTCAGTTGAGGGATTTCCCTGTTGTGGAATTAACTTTGTTTCCACCTTTGACACTTGAACTTAACTCAGCACTTTATTTACATACATCTGCATGCTTCCATACATCTGCATGCTTCCATTGGAAGAAATATCATTTTCTTAGTTAATAGTGCATTATGGATTCAGTGGCGAAACTTTGGACAAGTTTACCACGAATACGTTCTGAAAGTCATGCACACATTTTGTTGATACAGGTAGATTTAACTAGCTATCAGCATCAGTATCCTCTACTTACAAAGTAAAGGATGGTCTTACAAGGCATTTCACCAGCACAACAAAACTCGCAACACCTCCTTCGTGACATCAAATTGTCATTTTAGCTCACAAATTAATACATAACATAACATAAGAAATAGAAGCAGGAGTAGGCCATTTGGCCCTTTGAGCCTGCTCCACCATTCAATAAGATCATGGCTGATCTTCTACCTCATCTCCACTTTCCTGCACTATCCCCATATCCCTTGGTTCCCTTAATATTCAAAATACTTACCACCTCTGCAAACAAATCTTGGGGTAATTTGCTAATGCTTTCAACAGAGTTGTCAAAACCTGTAATGAAAAAGGATAAACTTTTTGAGCATTGCACTCCAGCAAAAATTGACCTGGCATTAATAGTACTGTCTGATATAAAGCTCTACTAGACTACACCTGGCATACCAAAGCAAGAGTGTAGCTGCAATAAATAGTCAACGAAAACGACTTCCTTTCGAATTTAAATTCGCTTTACAGTAATAACCACTTGGCCTGGAGGGTGCTGTACAGAGCAGTCCTGTGCAATAAGGTTTTAAGTAGGTTCACGGACTCCCAAGCCGCCTGCCTTTTTTGCGGCCTGGAGGAGTCCGTGTTCCATGTTTATATGGAATGAGAGGTTGCAACCTCTCTTCCATTGCTTGAATGGGCTGCTCCTCGATTTTTGGCTGCACTTCAGTCCCACGCTCCTGATCTTTGGTCACCCGTTGCAGAGGGGAGCGGGCAGATCGGCAGACCTCCTCGTAGGACTGCTCCTGGCCAAAGTGGCCATCAACTGGTCCAGGCAGCGGGCGGTCGAGGGGATCGTTTGTCCTGAATGCCTGCCTCTCTTCCGCGGCCACGTTCACACCCGGGTGGCCCTGGAGATGGAGCACGCGGTGTCCGCCGGCACGCTCAAGGCCTTCTTCGATCGCTGCGCACCACAGCAACTGCAGTGCATCATCACCCACCAGGCCAACCAAATTTCAATTTAATTTGTTAAGTTTCCTTTAATGTTTTAAGTTTAGTTACTGTTCATTTGTTTATGGGTTGCTCAAAAGAGCACACAATAACAACCAAGTTGCAGATCAAGAGGGTCGACAGCGTCAAACCAAAAAGCAGCAGAGGCACTGAGTGCATCGCTCTGCAGCAGTATCTGAAACGTATGCACTGCATTGCCCACAATTGACACTCACCAGCCCAGCCCGCAGCCAGCTGCACCTCACAACCTGCCATAGCCAACGCAGCACTTCCGCCTGAGCCTGAGCCCCGCCCCTCTCATTGTCTCCGCCTTCCACTAGGAAAGTCACAAGGTTCCAATGGGCGGCGCGCGCCCCCTGCCGCCGGGAATCCCCGGGCTGGCGGCTCCCACTGATTGGCTGCTCGGACTTGGTGAAAGTCGCAAAATTCCATTGGGCGGCGCGCGCCGCCGGGATTCCCCGGGCTGGCGGCTCCCACTGATTGGCTGCTCGGACTTTCAACCCTGCCCTCTGACCGCACGCACCATCGCCTCTTCCAAGGGAGCTGCACATTTTTATGCCAAGTTTTGGATTCTTCCCAACGAGAAAACAAACCCCGCTATTTGCTTGTTTCTGATATCTTGTTGCTAGATTCTTGCCTGTGTCGTTGAAACGCTGAATCAAATGGTGCACTGCGTTTAATTTCCTGCTAGGTGTTTGCTTCCCCCCCCCTTTCCTCGCTGCAAGGATTGTATTCCAAAAGGTCAATTTTTGCAAGGCGGAAGAGTGGTTTGTGGGAAGAGGAGAAGCAGAAGCAGAGCAAAGGCCCTATCGAACTACACTAAGCAATGGACTGCCAGCGCTGGTTACCACTGGAAGCCAATCCCGATGTATGCATTTTGTTTTAAAAACTGAAGCTGTTGCATCTTTTAAATTAAACGCTGTAGATTGCATGTGCCAGTTCTCTTTCATGTTGATTGATGGATTCTTCTTTTATTTTTCTAGGTCATGAACCAGGTGAGTTACTGGGGCTGCAGAGGCTGCAAAGTGAGACCGTGGTGCTGCTCGACTCCTGGCAATCAGTTCTGGAGGACTTGCACTGCAGGCTTTTGTGTATTTGGTTTATTTCCCCTTCAATGCGTGATGGTGGGATTGTTGTTGTTGAATTCAATATCTAGCAAAATGGGCGTCATTTATTTAAAAAAAAGAACAGATTTTTGGTGTCTGGTTTACATTGCAGAAATTTCCACAAGCCCAGGTTTTGAGTGGGACTTTCTAGTCGATAAGTGGCATTTCTATTACAGGAAAACATTACCATTGTGGAAAATGCTGATACGTTCATTTCCCTTTTGCTCTGCTGTAGTAACAATGTTGCTTAGAAAGGGAGAATGTTGGTGTTTTCCACTTAGCAAATCTGTACCGTAATTCAATGGAATGTTTACTGTTCAGTTAAGCCACTTATGATATTTGGTCAGATGTCAGATTATAGGGAACTGTCCTTCAGGAAAAAGTAACAAACATTAGCAGAGAGAGAAGCGCTGTATGTCATTTTTGTCACATGTAATATATTCTAATGTGACATTGTGCCTGGTAATGCAATTGAGAAAAGATTTGCCAAGTCTTTCATAAAGATGGTGGCCCAAAATTTGCAATCGGAGGCTTCTGACCTGTAAAAAAAAAAATGTATGTATTTACCTGGTGGCCCGGGAGGTATGGAGGCTTGCGATCCTGGGCCTCTCCGGGTCCGCGCGGGCAGAGGCCCACAGGCGGTTCGCAAGCGCCCCTGGGATCACGTGGGCCGGCCCAACCAATAAAAGAAGAGAATCCCCATTCATACTTATGGGGTTTCTGTACATAAGGAACTTCCATAAGTATGAATGGGGATCACTTAAAAAATACACCAACACATGAAATCATTTTTTTTAAATTGCATGTTTAAAATGAATTAAAATGCCATTTAATTAAATATTTTAAATGAAAACTTAATATTTTGAAAAAAAAGTATATGTTTTAACGGGGCTAAAAATAAACTTACCTTATTGGACAGGGTTTTTAATGTATAAACGTGATAACATTTTATTTTTCTATTTTTTAAAAACTCTTATGTTGGTAAAAGAATTTCACTGGCATTCAGCGGGCGGAAGTTGGGTAAATAGCGCAACTCTCCACCCGCAGAGGCCCATCTCCCGGGGATGAGGAAGATCTGTCAAGAAGATTCTTGACATCGCAACTTCCGGGTTTCAGCGTATGCACTTCGCATGCCTAAACCCAGAACCTGCGCGGCCCCTACGGGCACATACACACCTTGTACGCACCCGTTGGGGTCGGCAAATACAGCCTGGTGTGTTTTAACATTTCTGCGCGCACATTTTAGGTTGCGTAATGATTTCCCTGCATTGACCTCACCCATTACCTTGGGAGATAGGTAACATTGACCAATGGTGACTCCTAGTGTTGCTCTTAAACTGCAAGTATAATGTACCAGGATTGTACTTGGTGGACATTCAAACTAGAAGGGTGACTGTCTTCCTGAATCAGGGGTTTGTGAAACAATAATGATGTATTACTGATTTGACCCAAAGGACGGTTTTGTATCCTTGTCATTAAGAAAGTGAAAAATTGATGATTCATCCTCTCCATTCATAGGAGGGTATGGGTGAACCTGCTGATTTTTTTTTTTAAGCCTCACCAGTATCTACTTGCCTTCTCTAAGACCACATAGGGATGTGAACAAGTGTTCTATTGCTCGTCTCTCACTTTAGAATGTTCCTTCTTCTCCTCCACATCACACTATTATAGTGCTGTGTTGTAGGTATATTTGAGAATTGGAATGCCATGTTAATAAGGAGCAAGTTTTAATTTTGGCTAATGGGTTGCAGGACAAATATAATTTAAGAAAGTAGATTAAAAATCGCTTACAGTTTTTGACTTCACATGGGACATCATGGATTAAACTCTTTTTCTTGCATTCTCCCTCTAAAGTGAACAATCCTGGAGGGGGATCAGTAAGAATGTCTGCAGTTTGCCTATTGTGCGTATTGCACTAAGCGCTTTGCTTACGAGTTAATTTAAGGAGATTCAATCTGGAACACAACTTGAAATGATTGGCAGTTTTTTGTAGACATCATTTTGAAATGTATTTTCTTCTTTTGCCAATTTTCTCCTCTCCTGACGGCATTGACTTCTTCCTGAGTTGTGGTACCTCGGGTACTTCATTCAAATGGTCATTAGTCGCATGTGAGCCTTGACGGTGATTGTTGGCAGACTGTTTGCCACAGGAGGAGTAATTACAACTTGTCCTCTGATCTCAGACGCACTTCTAGCAGGCGTTCCTGGATAGTGATCAGGAGTGGGAATTTTTAGGTCCCTCACCCAGGAAGCCAATTGTAGTAATCCTATTGCCTCCACTTGGCGAGATCAGCTAACCCAGTGCAGGCCATCGTTCAAACCTGGGACTGTGTGGCTCAACTACTGGCTGGATGAACTTACTGAGACATTGGGGGAAGCCATAGACCGTTTCTGAGCAACTTTGTCTTTGGAGAAAGCCCACTTTAGTCTGCAGTCACATACTTTCTGTTTTCAATGTTTCTGTGCTTAAAAACTTTTTTTTTAAATCCCCCCCCCCCCCAAAATTTATAATTTGACTATAACGTTATGAAAGTTTTAACATTTGATAATTATTCATCCCACAATGAGAATGTCGACATGCACCAACTATATTGAGTACCCTGGCTATCAGCACTCATTAAAACTCCTATCATCAGGTTGGAAGAGCGGAGAAGGGGAATCAAAATGGAATTAATCTGCCCCAGTATAGAAAATAATGCATAAGAGTCATTTTTAAAGTTGAATTTTCATCTTGCGGTTCAGATGACTTGAGCTTTTCTTCTGGTTTTATGATGGTGTCTAAATCCTGTTCTTAGTTAATCAATATTTTGAATGTATTTTATTTTCTACCTCCCCAGAAATCTCCTTGCGAGGAATCATAATTGCCAGTACCCTACTTTTCTTATTTTCATGTACAAATCGCTATCTACATTCGTACCTTGTCCTGAGAGTTTCGAACACACCCTATCGTGCAAATTTGAGCCCGATTATGTCATTTTATGTTCTACCCCTGGATCAGTTGACCTTCCCTCACTGCCAAGTTATCCCAGCCCTGTCAAGTCACCCTCTTCGCCTTATTTGTTATTGGCATCTTGACCATCTGTATCCTCTAATATTGAATTTGCTCTCGTTTTCTGCGATGAGCTATGTTTCAATGATCTCTGTCGTGACTTCCTGCCACTAAGTATGCTCCCGACTCTCAATGTCTTCTGTGAATGTTTTAGCGTTCCAGTACAGGCACCTTACTGTATTTTTTACATTTACCCTTATTGTTCAGCTTTATATTTATTTATTTATTTACTATACTAGTAAATCTACTGTGGCAATTGCACACAGGGAGTCGAGTCCAAATGTAGTCCAAAGTCCATGAATGTGGTGTTGCCTCCCAAATCCGTGCCCATCTTTCCCAGAACTCCATGTTTGAATCCCTCCAATCATTTCTGCCCCGCCACAAGACCGAAATGGCACTTATAAAAGTCACAAGTGACATCCTATGTGACTGTGACAAAGGTAATCTATCCCTCCTCATCCTTCTCGACTTGTCTGCAGCCTTTGACATGGTTCACCACTCCATCCTTCTCCAACGCCTCTCCACCATCATCCAGCTGGGTGGGACTGCACTCGCCTGGTTCCATTCTTACCTATCCAATCGTAGCCAGAGAATCACCTGCAATGGCTTCTCTTCCCGTTCCCGCACCATTACCTCTGGTGTCCCCCAAGGATCTATCCTTGGCCCCCTCCTATTTCTCATCTGCATGTTGCCCCCCCTGCGACATCATCTGAAAACACAGCGTCAGTTTCCACATGTACACTGAGGACACCCAGCTCTACCTCGCCACCACCTCTCTCGACCCCTCCACTATCTCTAAATTGTTAGACTGCTTGTCCGACATCCAGTACTGGATGAGCAGAAATTTCCTCCAACTAAATATTGGGAAGACCGAAGCCATTGCCTTCGGTCCCCGCCACAGACTCTGTTCCCTAGCTACCAACTCCATCCCTCTCTCTGGCAACTGTCTGAGAATGAACCAGACTGTTTGCAACCTTGGTGTCATATTTGACCTTGAAATTAGCTTCTGACCACATATCCGCGCCATCACTAAGACCGACTATTTCCACCTCCGTAACATCGCCCGTCTCCGCCCCTGCCTCAGCTCATCTGCAGATACCCTCGTCCATGCCTTTGTTACCTCTAGACTTGACTATTCCAATGCACTCCTGGCTGGCCTCCCACGTTCTACCCTACGTAAACTTGAAGTCATCCAAAACTCGGCTGTCTGTGTCCTAACTCGCACCAAGTCCCATTCACCCATCACCCCTGTGCTCGCTGACCTACATTGGCTCCCAGTTAAGCAATGCCTCGATTTTAAAATTCTCATCCTTGTTTTCAAATCCCTCCATGGCCTCGTCCCTCCCTATCTCTGTAACCTCCTCCAGCCCAAAAACCCTCCGAGATATCTACACTCCTCTAATTCTGCCCTCTTAAGCATCTCCGATTTTAATCGCTCAACCATTGGTGGCCATGCCTTCAGCTACCAAGGCCCTAAGCTCTGGAATTCCCTCCCTAAACCTCTCCACCTCTCTACCTCTTTCCTCCTTTAAGATGCTCCTTAAAACCTACCTCTTTGACCAAGCTTTTGGTCATCTGCCCTAATTTCTCCTTATGTGGCTCGGTGTCAAATTTTGTTTTACAACGCTCCTGTGATGCGCTTGGGACGTTTTACTACGTTAAAGGCGCTATATAAATACAAGTTGTTGTTGTTTTAGTCTTCATGTGAAACAGGTGGGAATAATTCGACCAGGGCATGCAGATGTAATTAGCCCCATTTTAAAGTTTTTCTTTCGGTCCTTATTTTTATATTTCTATTCTAAATTCCTGTGTCCACATTTATAATGGGAACTGCCTATGTAAACTTATAACAATGTAATTACAGCCTCCTGCTAGTGATGGCACTGCAGCCAGTATATCTTCTACCAGTCACGTTTGGCATATCCCAAAGGCCCATGCTTGGATCCCTCCTATTCCTTTATCGACATGCTGCCCCATGCCAATCTCAGAAACGTAAGGTTCAGCTTCTACAAATATATGCTGAAGACCTCTCTCTGCTACATAGTCTTAATTCTAATTTTCTCATCATGGTATCCAGCTGTCTATCTGACATCCAAATCCTGAAAGAGCCAGAATTTCTTGCCCTGAATATTGGCAAGACCAAAGAGGCTGCTCTCTCAGACTGAACCTGATGTTGTGCAGTGTTGGTGTCATCCTTGACCCGTGGATGTGCTTCAAGCCCCACATTCAACCCATAACCAAGATAGCTTGCTTCCGACTGTGTAACATCATTTGCTTCCCACCACTGAAATCCTCATCCATGGTTTGCTACTTCAAGGCTTGATGTTTTCTTTGATTTTGTCTCTAGTTCTACCCAGCACAAACTCCAATTCATTTGCAACTTTGCAGTCCATATCCTACCATACACAAACTGCACGCCCATCATCCCTGGCCTTGCAGACTCCACCAACTGCCTATCCTAAAACACCTGGATATCTATAACTCACCTTCAAATCCTTCCATAGCCTTGCTTCATCTTAATTATTTAATCTCCCGTCCTAAACCCCAGTGTCTAGCCTCTGCTCTTTTGACTCTTTCGGATGAGTCATTAAACCGAGGCCCTGTCTGCTCTCTCAGGTGGACGTAAAAGATCCCATGGCACTATTTTGAAGAAGATCAGGGGAGTTCTCCCTGGTGTCCTGACCAATATTTATCCCTCAACTAACATAATAAAAACAGATTATCTGGTCATTATCACATTGCTGTTTGTGGGACCTTGCTGTGCACAAATTGGCTGCCGTGTTGCCCACATTACAACAGTGACTCCATTTCAAAAGTACTTCATTGGCTGTAAAGTGCTTTGAGACGTCCGGTGGTCGTGAAAGGCGCTATATAAATGCAAGTCTTCCTTTCTTTCTCTGATTTGTTGCATGTTACTATGACCGCTACCCCTCACTCTCTACCATGGGTGGCAGAGCCTTCAGTCGCCATGCCCTTGCATTCTGAGACTCTTCCTGTCTCCTGTCCTTCGAAAGGGTCCACAGGTCTCGCAGGCACTTCTCCAATCCATCTGAAGGCAGACTGAGAAACATTTGTGAGACAAGGCCAGATATGAATTGCTCCCTGCTTTATTTTACAGCCAGCAACTGAACCTGCAGAGTAACTGTTCTAGCAAAATGGAATTATTTCACTCAATCTCCAAAAATGGGAAGATTATAAGCCATGCGTACGTAGGTTATCTTAATTGTTTTAGGCGTTGTCTTTCTGTCTAGACTTCTAACTGCAAAAATTGATGTATTGCGTCTTGGCTTCTTGCTCTGGGCCCCCTTTGTAAAAACCTGATCAAATCTTGGAACACGGACTTTTCACCTTTTTGTTGATTCTGACCCCAGGAAGCAGTGGGGTGGTGTCTCTGCCTCCTTCCCCTTATAGGGATTCGCCAGAAGGCCTTTCAACCAAACTGACCCCCCCCACCCCCCCCCTCTTCCGTGAGAGTATTCTCAGGAGACGCTTCATGCTGTGCCTGTGTGAAGAGGATCGTCCTCGTCACAATGGGTGAAGATTTGTTGGCTATCTGAGATCAGGGCCTGGAGTTTCCGCTCGCTGGCACTGCTTTTTTCGGCGCAATTCCCCCGCTATCGGTGTAACCGGCGCACAAGATTGCGAATTTTAAGAGCAAACTGCATTCGGCGCAACTCGAGTTTCCGCCATCTTTTGCGCTAGTTTTAAAGTCATCGTGCTAGAAGCAGGCCCCACCCACAAAACCGGCCACGTCCACAGGGTGAATTAATCACCATGGCGAGTTTCCGCTAATTGCGCTCGTTTGCGGGCCTTCGAGGAGGCTCCAAAAGTTAAGCTGGAACTTTTGGACGCAAGCACACTAATGGGTACATTTTGAAAGGATTTGAATGATTTTTTTTTTAACTTACTAAGGAACTGACTACTGCACCCCAATCTAACCAGAAAATAGTTCTGTATATTTTTTTTAAGTCATTTTCAGTCATTTAAAATGGGGTTACTCACAGGTGGTGGATTGACGCTGTGATTTAAAATGCTTATCTTTTGTGATAAACCCATTTTCAGCTGTATTAATCAAACTTTACCAATTTACCACCCTTAAATTTATCGAGGAATATTTTTTATAGCAATTTTAAAAATTACGTTTTAAAACGCTGCCCGGTTGCGCTGGATCATGACAGATTTTGTGTCGGTGATATGCAAATGAGTTTGATGGGAAACTCGTGGGTGGGGGGGGGGCGAAACACTTTCAAAACGGGCGCAGTTTGCTTCGGAATCGGCGATTGTGCCCAAAATGGAAACTCTACACCCAGATTATTAACGTCCGGGTAGAGACCACTCCAGCTACTGGCTCGCTACCATCTGACGCTCCCTTCTGTCGCCGTGCTGCAGCCTGCTGCTTTTTAAACCGGTGTTCTTTTTAAAAACACAATTCCTAAGCCGTAACTCAATCCTAAATACATTAAAAAAAAAAGCCCTGAAACGTGAAAATCATACTAAGAGCACAATGATTTCCCGGCTGATAGCGGTAAGGAATGGGAATCGTAACTTGTGATGAATTCTCCTGAGTCCCAGGCCTTCTGCATGGACTGTTATATCAGCACATTCCTGTGGAAGTAGCACATTGGGTCAAGAGATGAAAATGCCCTGTATATGGAGAAGCGTCGCCTCAGATGTGTTCTGCTCAGCAAATTCCTCACTCATGATGTGGTCTAGAAAAACAAATACAGGAGATGATTTATTAATCGTTACGCACGCAATGAATCCCACTGTATGTAAAATACTGTTGAGTTCCAGTTTGATTTTTGGCTGTGGTTCTTGGTTAAAGTGAGCTGATGATGAGAATCCCATTTAACCTGTTGGAGCCCATTGATTTACTTAAAACATCTTCTAGATTTCTTCCGATTTTTACATTTTTCTTTTATTCATTGAAAGAGATTTTTTTTAATTTAAATACTCTGAACCTCACTGGGGACAGAGGAAACTGTTCCGGACTGACTCTGCGTGAACATCTGCCGACTTCGACTTGGAGTTTCCCCCTGATTGTTTCACTAAACCTCCGCGTTAAACTCTTATTCAGGAGAAATCATTTGAAAAAGACATGTACCTAGATAAGTCTTGATGCGGAGATGCCGGTGTCGGACTGGGGTGGACAAAAGTGAGAAGTCGCACAACACCAGGTTATAGTCCAACAGTTTTATTTGAAATCACAAGCTTTCGGAGCTGCTGCCCCTTCGTCAGGTGAAGTGAAGGAATACAAATCGGCAAAGCATATATAGACAGAGAACAATGCCTGTGCAGCGTACAATGTCAGACGACTACAGTTAATCTTTCTGACTGTTTCTCTGCCGAGGTGTGATAAAAGGCAATCAGGTCAGGAAGGCATTATATCAAAGACATAGATAAGTCTTGACAGTTTTGACAGTGCATTGGGATTGGTGATACGGTTGTACACATGATGGGGAACTCTACACTTTGGTGGGGGAGCATGGGGGAAGGTAGCTTTGTGATAAGTCGGGTCAGTGGGACACCGTAGTTCCTTCCTAAGTAAGTCGTGATCTTGTAGAGTTAGTTCATTGGCTTTTGAAAATTGTTGCTCCTTTCTACATTGAACTCTTGCCTTTTTGGAAAGAAGGAAAGACTTGCATTTATATAGCGTCTTTCACGACCTCCGGACGTCCCAGGGAGAAGGACAAGGGCAGCAGGCGCATGGGAACACCACCACCTCCAGGTTCCCCTCCAAGTCACACACCATCCTGACTTGGAAATATATTGTCGCTCCTTCATTGTCGCTGGGTCAAAATCTTGGAGCTCTCTACCTAACAGTACCGTGGAAGCACTTTCACCAGACGGACTGCAGCGGATCAAGAAGGCGGCTGGTGCTTCCACAGTACTATTAGGTAGACAGTTCCAAGACTTTCTCGAGGGCAATTAGGGATGGGCGATAAATGCTGGCCTTACCAGCAATGGCCACATCCCATGAATGAATTAAAAATAAAGTACCTTTTTGTGGTGGTCTGAGTTTAGAGAGGGGGGAGCAGTGAAGACAGTTGACTAGTTTTTTGACTGACCTGGGTTTATTTATTATCTATTAAGAATTGTGTTTTTGAGCTACATATCCTGTATTGAATAAGATTATATTTGGAGAGCTTAGAATGAGTTCTGAGATTTAAAAATAATTGCAGTCCTATGAAAACTTCATCAAATTGGTTGCAAATTGATTGAGACTGTAGACCCAAAACGGTTATGCATTCTTTTTAAAGTACTGGCTTCCAGTTCTGGATGTTCTTACTAATTGGCCATTCCATGCATTGGCGGGCTTGAGGATTTCCTGACTCTCCTTTATCCATTGTCCACCAGTGATTGTGATCTAAACAATTTTGAAAAACCAACAGGGGAGAAAAAATAGTGTGTACATCACTTTTAAAGGGATACTAATGACATTTTTTTGCAAATTAAAAAAATTTGCGAAATGGAAGTCTTGACAGTAATGCCGTCACCAGCACAATGTTTTATCGTTCCAGAGGGAATCAAACCGCTCTCCTTTCACACTAGGTGGCGATGTTAATCTGTGATAACGAGATGGCTTCACAAGCTGGCTGGGTGGAGTACAGTCCCATCCTCTTGGAATAACAGTGCAAAAGGGGTCTTTGCCATAAGGCACTGAAACAGATGAGAACATTTTGCTAAGAACAAGGCAGAGTTGCTTAAAGAAATACTCCTTATCCTCGAACATTAATCTCAAAAGATAGTGCCGGGGTAATTTCTTTAAACAATTTTGTTTAAAGCTTAAAAGAAAATGAAGGGATGCTGGAAGCCAAAGATAGATTGGGAGCCAATGATTTGCATTATTTGTTAACTTAGTCTCAGAAACTAGGCTGAAAATGGCCGCTTAGGTAGGAGACTGATGGTGACTTTTTAGAAAGGAAACATCATTACTTACTTGTATGGCTGCATTTTCAGGTCAGTGACCCAAGAATAAAAAGCTCTCTCGCCTCTGAGTCAGCAGGTTGTGAGTTCAAGCCCCACTCCAGGGACTTGAGCACAAAAGCTAGGCTGACACTCCAGTGTAGTACTGAGGGAGTGCTGCACTGTCGGAGGTGCTGTCCTTCCGATGAGACGTTAAACCGAGGCCCCTGTCTGCCCCCTCGGGTGGATGTAAAAGATCTCATGTCTCTATTTGCAGAAAAGCAGGGGAGTTTTCCCCAGTGTCCTGGCCAACATTTATCCCTCGTCCAACGTCACTAAGTCAGATTGTCTGGTCATTATCACGTTGCGGTGTGTGGGAGCTTGCTGTGCGAAAATTGGCTGCCGCGTTTCCTACATTACAACAGTGACTCCACTTTAAAACACCCGAGGTCGTGAAAGACTCTATATAAATGCAAGTCTTTGTTTTCTAAAGCAATTATGAGGTGTTTTGACATCTTCTAATCCATGTGGGTTTCATTCCATTCAGTGAATTTAATTGTATGCATGATGAATATGTAATTTAATTGTATACATGATGAATATGTAAAGATGAGTTTACCTGTTGAATTGACTTGAGGCATTTTCCCACCAGTTCATGCAGCAACTGGGATTGCTGCCCAGCTGGCAATTTGGCGATGTCTTTGGAATGGATCCTGAACTCCTCAATTTGGTGCCAAGACCTGTCTGCTCAATTCTTCTACTCTTCCCAGTTACAGAAAAGGTACTTGTTTTTCTTTTAATATGACTGGTAACTTCTCTAACTAAAAGGTGGTAAATATGGGACTCTGAAGATGAGGCATATCCTGAATTATATATTCCTTCAAAAGTGCAGACCTGCATTTTTCCCACTTATGCTCCTGATTACTGTTTTTCTTGTGTTTTGTAATTACGGTACATTTTCTATTGAAATAATCATTCCAGGGAAGCCTCCCAAAATTGTGTTTGTGAATATTAAACTGGCATTTGGTAGTTTCTAAAGCCCAGAATTTGCAGTTCGCCATCATTACTATGTAAAACTGACAGCAACTTCTGGCGTCAGCACATGCTGGAGTTGCTGTCAGTGATACCCTGCTCTCCACAGGGTGCGCCGTTGCAGTCCTCTCAGATTAAAATCAATTAAAATCATTGAATTGACGTGAACTTCCACTTTCTACGCACTATTCTCGCTGTAAAAACCCTTGGAAAAAGTTAAGCCTTGTTGAATGAAGTGTAACTGATTTTTTAACGGCGTACTAAGTCATAATTACTGCTGAACAACCTCTCTGGCCTTGGAAAAACTAATTTTATATTTATGGAATGTCAAATTTCTCCCTTATAAAAATTCCTAGATTTTTTAAAAAAAAATTTAAGTTTTGTTATTTCAGCTTCTACCTTAATCCCATGTGTATGTCCCAATCTTTATTTTGCTATCTGTAAAATGATTAAAAAGTGAAAGATAATCAGTGCTTTTTACTTCCTGGTTTGCTGTCTGTGAGAATTCTTCAATGTGATTGGTTGCTTAGCCAGCTTGATGGCATCACTGTTGCCAGACGCTGGTGATCCCTTATAGGTGACGCCAGAATTAAATTAATGTCGGGAGAGGTGAAATCCATACCACAGAGGTCGCTAGATCTTTGTGGGTAGCTTTCTTCGAGGTCAGCGGCTAGCGTCGCCACTTCGCCGATGACCGCAAATTCCGGGCCCATGTTTTCTGGGTGGTAATTGTACACTGGATAGCAATCTAGTGTCGGATTTCTGGGTGACTCATCCCCTCCTATTATAGCTGATTGTAGAGTCCCATCACTGCCCTGGCTAAGATCAGCTAACTTAACACACACCAAGGATCAAACTGGGACCTCCTTGGTCTGCATGAATCTAGCACCCACTGAACCATTTGGGAAGCGTGTGTCTTATTTCCTCCATCTCTAGCAGACATGCTGTGTAGCTAGATGAATGCGACTATCACATTTTTCTGGTGCTTGTTTTGAGCGTATTCCAGTGCTCCAAATCATAGCGCTGGGCGTTGAGCCTGTGCTATCCCAGCTTCAGTGCTGAGCTAAGCATTGAGTAAAAGCAATATTATATTGATTGACTGCCCGCTCAGTGGGCAGCAGTTTCTGCACTTTAACCTGAGACCTCGCTGGCTCTGAATGTTTGACCTTGAGTCTTGAGATCAGCTTTCAGGAGCAGGAAGGATGCTGATCCTTCCTTGCTGGCTGGTTACAGCAGAGTCTCCTGGCTAGAAAAGACCGAACTGGGCGGATGGCCTGACCTCCTCCTCCTGTGCGATTGCTTGTTATCTCTCATAGTGGCTCCTTTGACTGAAATGTAGTTCACTTTTTTAAAAAAAAAGACAGTACTGCACGAGGGATAGTTTTTTTTTGAGGGTACTTCCTCCACTCTTTCCCCTCCTACCCACTGGTGACATTTCCCTTTTTAATAAAACTGCTAGAGCTTTTGCGGTCTGTTCATAGAGTCATCTTGATCTTTTTTTTTCGATGTGTCACTGCTTTGTAACGCTCCTGTTGGCACTCACTGTTCAGGCCGACACATAAAGAACACTCACTTGGCTGAGGTACTAGAGGACCAACACCACCTAATGAGACTGTACCTCATCAAGTGTCACCACATTCAGAAGAGAAGGGGGTAGAAAGAGGAGGGAAAGAAATAAGATCACACAGGTAAATGCTAGATATAGTGTTATTTTATACACAGCCAAGTGTGTTTTATAGTGAAGACCCTAAAAAAAAATCACCGGTCCACAGCAATTCTTGTAGATCTTTAAATATTTTTCGTTTGTAATTCTGACATTTTCCACAAAAAAAGTTACACCGAATGCCAGTTACTGGGGATTCTCAGATAAAAGGAATGTTCACGTCAAGGCTGTATTTTGTCACGATCATTCTATTAACCTGTCTTCCGCTGAAAAGTGTTTGACAGGAATGAATGACTGTGCTGCACTGCACACTCTGCCTTTCCCCTCTGAGACCTGGGCTTGACTCCATCACAGACTGATGGGACCATGTCTGCTGGCTGTAAGGCGTCTGTGTGAAAGAAGTCGGGTGAAGTCTCGACCTAGTTGGGTGTAGGCTCATAGCACAAAACTCCCCCGAATTGTCACTAAATTTGAAATTTCGCCCAAGCCAAAGAATAGCTTTTGTGAGAAAAATGGCATCTAGTCGAGTCTTCACTTTATGGCTGAGGCATGGGCTCAGAATTTCCTGGTAAGTGTGGCGTTGCGCCGTTCCCCCCCCCCCCCCCCGAGGAAATTTGCGCGTAACTGATTAACGTTGGTTTTACGCCGAAACTTTGGTGCGCGTGAATTTCCTTGATCATTTGCGCCACTTCTGAGATCCGTCCACCCAAACCCTCTGTCACTCATTTGCATTACTCCGATGCAGAAGACCAGCTCGTGCGAGTTTTCTGGATTTACGGGAACAATGTGCTGGTGTAGATCTACAACCCAAAGATTTAGATGCAGCACTGCCGGAAATCATAAGAACATAAGAAAGAGGATCTGATCTTGGCCTCAAGTCCACTTTCCCGCCCGCTCCCCATACCCCTCGACTCCCCTGTAGCTCAAAATGTATGTCTATCTCCGCCTTGAATATATTCAAGTCACCTGATATCCGGAGATTTCTTCGAAGATTTGTTTTGAATCTTTCTTGCTGAGACTTGCACTATACTTGCACCTGATATTTTTCGGAGCTCTGTCGCATTCAGAAGGACTATGTCAATGGAATGGCCTTCCCAATGGACAGATCTCTGTTCTGCATAATAATGGACGACAGAAAGGAGCAGCAGAGGTAACGGGCTCAGAGAGTGAGGCGTCATGGCAGAAGTACGCCCCGTGAAATCATAAGCTCAGCGACACCATGCCGGGAAGTTCCTTGAAACTGCTCCCGCTCTGGCGAGGTTACTTCACCGGAAGTATAGCCGGCTCCCTGCTGGTGAAGTAACGCCGGCGGAGTGGGAGAAGTTCCGAGGAATGTCCCTGACCGCGTCACTCAAAAAAATGAAACCACATCTGGTAGAGATGTTAACCTCCGAAGGTAATTCTGACTAAGGAGAGGTGAAACTACAGATCAGTTCCTCTCCAGTAGGTCTGCTGGTAACATGTCAGGATTCTCAGCTGGACAACTGAGAGTTCAAACTCAGGTTCACACTTCCTTCCCCCCCCCCCCCCCCCCCCGATATGCAGGTTTTGGTGCTGCTAAATGATGCAGCACTACTGCTGTGAAGCATCAGAGTTAAGGTTGACAACCCTGCTTGGACGTATTCCTGGAGATTTGATCGCGTGCCGTGTGATCATGTGACGGTTGCCCATTGCATTTACCTTAGTTACGTGTCTCCGTACTCCAGCATTCCTAAGATGATAATGTCATAGTCCACAAGAATTTTAAAAAAAAAACTAGAAGCGGAATTTGGACAGAATCTTTTTGTGGTGGTGGTGGTGCTACCGAACCAGTCTTGGTGATGGACATTGAAGTCCCCCACCCAGAGTGCATTCTGTGCCCTTGCTACCCTCAGTGAGTCCTCCAAGTAGTGTTCAACATGGAGTACTGATCCATCAGCTGAGGGAGGGCGGTAGGTGGTAATCAGCAGCTTTCCTCGCCCATGTTTGACATGAAGCCATGAGATTTCTTGGGGTCTGAAGTCAATATTGAGGACTCCCGGGGCCACTCCCACCCGGCTGTATGCCACTGTGTCCCCACCTCTGGTGGGTCTGGCCTGCTGGTGGGACAGGACATACCCAGGGATGGTGATGGAGGAGTCTGGGACATTGGTTGATGGAGGAGTCTGGGACATTGGTTGATGGAGGAGTCTGGGACATTGGTTGATGGAGGAGTCTGGGACATTGGTTGATGGAGGAGTCTGGGACATTGGTTGATGGAGGAGTCTGGGACATTGGTTGATGGAGGAGTCTGGGACATTGGTTGATGGAGGAGTCTGGGACATTGGTTGATGGAGGAGTCTGGGACATTGGTTGATGGAGGAGTCTGGGACATTGGTTGATGGAGGAGTCTGGGACATTGGTTGATGGAGGAGTCTGGGACATTGGTTGATGGAGGAGTCTGGGACATTGGTTGATGGAGGAGTCTGGGACATTGGTTGATGGAGGAGTCTGGGACATTGGTTGATGGATATGAGTCTGGTCGATGGCTATGAGTCCATGAGTATGACTGTCAGGCTGTTGCTCGACCAGACTGGGACATCTCTCCTAACTTTGGCACTAGTCCCCAGAAGTTAGTGAGGAAGACTTTGTAGGGTCGATTGAGTTGGGTGTGCAATCGCCATGTCCAAATTAGATGCCTAGGTCGTGGACGAGTGGTCTGTCCGGTTTTATTATTCTTATTCTTTGTAGTGGTTTGATACAACTGTGTGGCTTGCTATAGGCCACTTCAGAAAGTAGTTAAGAGTCAACCATGTTGGTTTGGGATTGAAGTCACATGACCAGGTAAGGATGCCAGTTTTCCTTCCATAGAGTGCAGTTGTGTGTCATGTTGTCATGTCTAAAATGATACACAGCCCCTTCCAACAGTAAATAGTTTGACAAACACTTGTTCTTGAAACACAGCACTCTCTAATGCAAACAGTTAACTCAAGGGTATTTTACTTAAACCATTGAGGAGGAAGGCCCATTAAAGGGACCTCGCTGTCGGAGTTAACAATGGGTGTCTGCAATATTTGTGATTTCACGATTTTTTTTTTTTTTTAAACTTGTCCAATGGCATTTTTACAATATAAAAGTGCAACTGACAGTAGACACACTTTTCCAACTCATGGCTGTATCCCGAAAAACAAACTGCCACGACACCTTGTTCCAGCAGCAGGATCGTGGATCTGGGTGAACGGGCAGATTCCCCCCCCCCCCCGCCGCCCCACTTCTGAAGATCTCTGATAGGACAGTGGTGCGGTTGGAAATGTAAACCAGAGAGATCGATGCCAGGAGGCCAGTTTAGCACTGCTCTCCTGAAACTGGCACAGCATTGTGAAAGCACCTCCATGCTCTCGAGCTGTCTGCTACCTTTTTCGTTCATTGATGTCACGGGTGATCCTCCACATAAAGTTGGTCACCAGATACTTCTATTTTGCATGTAATATTGTCTAGACTGGTATAATTACAGCTATTGTATGTATTTTTTTACAAAAAAGTTGAATATCATTTAGAAAAAAAGTCATTTGAATCCCTTGAGCGTCGCTTGTTCTCTCATTCCCTGGGTCACTAACGTCATCATTTTTCTCTCTGCTTTGTCAGGCCCATTAATTAACTACATGTTCGAATGAAGCTCCTTATTGTTGTAACGTTTTTTAATCACGCTAAATGGAATTTGAAATACATGTGTACTAAGAAGTGCCATTAATTATAAATGATGGAAGAAAGCAGCTTCAATGGGTTTCAAAATATCTGTTTGCATGAACCCATTTCTTTGAACACAATGAAATGTAATGTTAAGTCACAGAGTTGATGCCATGCTCTGTCTTCAGTTGTTTAAAATTGTAGGTTTAAGCCAGAAATTAACCTATAATTTTTAAAATCTTTTATCTGTTGTGTCATGTGCAGAATGTTTTCTGAGCCTCAGGGTTGCCTTGCAGATGTTTATAAAGGTGTAGGAAAATGATAGTTTGGGGAGGTCTCTATTTTGCGCAATTGAGCATTTAAGTCTTGTTGATGTCCCTGGGCCTTGGGCTAGATGTGTATCTGTTTTGGGTATGTCTGGCTCTACACTCCTTACATCTACATGAAAAGATGGCACTTGGACACGTCTGGAACTTGTTGTCAACCCAGACTGTTTAAATGCTGTGCATTTTTGTAATTGTCTACACATTTTAATGAGGCTTGTTTTTTTTTCAACCCTCCGTTTCAGGTAATCTATAGACTGATAATGTAGGACATATATACTTATGATGTGAACAAACTTTCTTGGCAAGTTTGACATCATTTTCTTTTCCTTAAAAGCCTCTTTCCTGACTTGCTTCTATTAAGTATTACTGATTTCTCAGTATCTACGTTTTTTAATTTTATACTTGACCGATTTGAAGTTCTGAACCTTGGCTAGGCCTGATGATAAAACTGGTCCAAACCATTTAACCTCTTCTAATCAATCGGACTTCCTGGCTGGAATTTTCTGAAAGGAGGCGAGTTGGGGGTGGGGGGGGGCCTCCGAGGTGGGCGGGTTTCCCGCAGGCCGTGCCGACTTTAATGGCAGGGCCTGATTTGAATGCGAGGCCTCGGATTCCCGCCCACAGCCAGATTGAGAGGCTTGGCTGGCTGTGGGCGAGTAGGCCTCAGAAGCGAGGGCCCGATCCGGGGGAGGGATCGCAGGAGGAGGATCGGCGATCGGGGGGGAGAGAGCATCAGCAGGGGTCGGGGATCGGAGTGGAGAGGGCGGGGGGAAGAGAGCAGCCGGGGATCGTGGGGTGGGGGAGAGGGGAAGAGAGAATCGTGGCCAGCCTCATCATCATTGTTTGGGGTGGTGGAGGCGGGGTGGGGGGTTGGAGGGGAAGGCCTGGGAAGGTGATCGGAGGCCTCGTGGGGGCAGGGGGGGGACTCCGATTGCTGGGGGTGGGTATGTTCGGAACCCTGGATCCAGGAGGTAGGTATAAAGCCACTTAGCTCCTGGATGCAGCAGTCCCCGCCTCGCTTTAACTGCCAGGTTTCACGAATTGTGTGAAACCCGTCCACAGGCAGTTAAACACACAACGGACGGGGGAAGAAGAGGCTTCCAGCCTCATTACAATATTTAAATTAAAGTAACGCCCCCTGGAAGAGGGTTGGTCGCTCGCCCCCGTCCCGCCTCTGGTAAAACCGGAAGTGGGTGGGTTGGAGGCAGGATCAGCTCGGGAATCCCATTTTTAACACTTTAACTGTCCCCAGGCTCCCAACCCACCGTTTATTTAGAGGTAGGAGCCGGAATTTTCCCCTAATTGTGGCAATCACAACAAAGTATGTACCATTTACGTAGATAACCTATACCCTTTGCTCAACAACACACACACAGTAACCTAAATGTTCTGAGTCTGTGCTGATGGTGTAGCACCTTGCCTGTTGCCAGTGTGTATCATAAAATTGCAGGCACATTAATGCCCACGATTTTCCACCCATTGAATTTCCATGGATGGAATATCGTGAGGAGCATGTCTGCAATTTTCCAGTACGCACTGATGGTAGCTGGAGTACCTTGTTGTCGGTGCGGATTCCGAAGATGTGCAATCCTCTCCAGAACTCAGTACTTACAGATCTACATTACCTGAGGTTTCCCTGGTGGTTATGTGGGACTTTGGTACCAGATGATTCCAGACTTTTACATACGGAAAAAATGATGAAAGTTTCACTAGATTGATCCCTGGGATGACCGGGTTGTCCTACGATGAGAGATTGAGCAGATTGGGCTTATACTCTCTGGAGTTTAGAAGAATGAGAGGTGATCTCATTGAAACATATAAGATTCTGAGGGGGATTGACAGGGTAGATGCTGAGAGATTGTTTCCCCTGGTTGGAGAGTCTAGAACTAGGGGGCATAGTGTCAGGATAAGGGGTCGGCCATTTAAGACCGAGATGAGGAGGAATTTCTTCACTCCGAGGGATGTGAATCTTTGGAATTCTCTACCCTAAAGGGCTGTGGATGCTCAGTCATTGAGTATATTCAACAACAACAACAACAACTTGTATTTATATAGCGCCTTTAATGTAGTAAAACGTTCCAAGGCGCTGCACAGGAGTATTGAAAGACAAATAAATTTGACACCGATCCACATAAGGATAAATTAGGGCAGATGACCAAAAGCTTGGTCAAAGAGGTAGGTTTTAAGGAGCGTCTTAAAGGGGGAAAGAGAGGTAGCGAGGCGGAGAGGTTTAGGCAGAGAATTCCAGAGCTTAGGGCCAAGGCAACAGAAGTCATGGCCACCAATGGTTGAGCGATTATAATCAGGGATGCTCAAGAGGGCAGAATTAGAGGAGCGCAGATATCTCGGGGTGGGAGAGGGTTGTGGGCCTGAAGGAGATTACAGAGATAGGGAGGGGCGAGGCCATGGAGGGATTTGAAAACAAGGATGAGAATTTTGAAAGCGAGGCGCTGCTTAACCAGGAGCCAATGTAGATCAGCGAGCACAGGAGATGGGCGAACGGGACTGAGGTATTCAAGGCTGAGATAGATAGATTTTTGGATTCTAGGGGAATCAAGGGATATGGTGATCGGGCAGGCAAGTGGAGTTGAGGTCGAAGATCAGCCGTATGGCCTACTCCTGCTCCTAATTCTTACATTCTTATGTTTGGAATTTGTGGACATGATTTGTTGTGAGTTTCAGATTTTCTTTTCTTCTCTTGTGCTGGGACATTTTTCTGCATTAAGGACACTTGGACGAATGCAAGTTGTTTTTACTTTGATATGCTGGTTGCGTTTCACAACAGGGGTTGTCACTTTCTTACTTGCGTTTTAGTGAAGTCAACACCGTTAACGCCATTGTTAATTCAGAAGCTCTACACAAAGCTGCGTTGGCTGCATTTATACCAGTGTGTGGAAATGAGGTGCAGAGAAATCTTACTGTATCAGAGGAGACCTGAAAATAATGGAATACTCTGTTATGATTTGGGTTTCTACGCAATACTTTTTATTCATATTTATTGCAAATGGCTGCTTCCAGAGGCAAGCCTGCACTTCTTATGAACTGAGACTTTGCCTTGTGTGAATTATCTGAAATAGAACCGCCACAGTTCTGTGCACTCTGTGCAGTTTTGGTCTCCTGACCTAAGAAAGGATATACTCGCCATAGAGGGAGTGCAGCATAGGTTCACCAGACTGATTCCTGGGATGGCAGGACTGTCGTATGAGGAGAGATTGGGTCGACTAGGCCTGTATTCACTAGAGTTTAGAAGAATGAGAGGGGATCTCATTGAAACGTATAAAATTCTGACAGGGCTAGACAGACTGGATGCAGGGAGGATGTTTCCCCTGGCTGGGGGGGTCTAGAACGAGGGGTCACAGTCTGAGGATACGGGGTAGGACATTTAGGACTGAGATGAGGAGAAATTTCTTCACGCAGAGGGTGGTGAACCTGTGGAATTCTCTACCACAGAAGGCTGTGGAGGCCAAGTCACTGAATATATTTAAGAAGGAGATAGATAGATTTCCAGACACAAAAGGCATCAAGGGATATGAGGAAAGAGCGGGAGTATGGTATTGAGATAGAGGATCAGCCATGATATTGAATGGCGGAGCAGGCTCGAATGGCCTACTCCTGCCCCTATTTTTCTATGTTTCACAGGACAAACAATAAATTCTTCTGCTATTGGTTTATGTGCCTGCAATATTTTGGCCTACCCATCATCTGCTTCAGATCTCTCTCAATTAGTGGAACACAGAACACTGAAAGCCTATGCAGCTCAGACTAAAAATATTCATTAATTCATTACAGCAACAGCTTGTATTTATATAGCACCTTTAACGTAGTAAAATGTCCCAAGACCCTTCACAGGAGCGCTATCAGACAAAAGTTGACACCGATCCACATAGCGATATTAGAACGGGTAGGTTTTAAGAAGCGTCTTCAAGGAGGATGGAGAGGTTGAGGGAGGGAATTCCAGAGCTTAAGGCCAAGGCAGGTGAAGGCACAGCCGCCAATGGTGGAGCGATGATAATCGGGGATGCGCAAGAGGCCAGAATTGGAGGAATGCAGAGATTTCAGAGGGTTGTCAGGCTGTAGGAAGTTACAAATATAGGGAGGGGTGAGGCCACAGAGGGATTTGACCACAAAGGTGAGAATTTTAAAATCGAGGTGTTGCCGGACCAGAGCCAATGTAGGTCAGTGAGCACGGGGGAGATGGGTGAACGGGACTTGGTGCGAATTAGGCTACGGGCAGCAGAATTTTGGAGGAGCTCAATAAGAAATGTTATTTTACAGAAGTAAGATTAAATTAGCAGATTTAAAACTTATTTTTCTCAAACTCGTACCTCTAGTAAGAGCATGCTCCTTTCCAAATAGACAGTCGATGCTGACAAGAGATTTGAGGCGTATTTCTATTTAAAACAAAAGCAGAAACCATTCGGAGGAAGGGTTTATAGCTGAAATGTCAACTGACTCATGTTTTCTCGACAGATGCTGCCAGACCTGAGCGCCTCGAGCATTTTCTGTTTTGCTTTCAGATTAACAGCATCTTCCATTTTGTTCATCTTTAACCTTTATGGAACAATTCTGGAGCAACTGCAGGCGCAGTAGACTAAGTAGAGGCAATTAACAGCCTGGCAAACCCTGTTAACTGTATTTATCACGTGGGTGGGTTTTTACACCTTTTATTATTGATTGAGCCGTACTGTTAGCGCGTGAATACATATGCGTCTGATAGGAAACTACAAAATAACCCATCTCTCTCTTAGGCATTCTTAGGCAGTCCCTCGGAACCGAGGATGACTTGCTTCCACATTAAAAATGAGTTCTCAGCTGACTGATGAGTCCAATGCGGGACCTACAGTCTCTGTCACAGGTGGGGCAGACGGTGGTTGAAGGGGCGGGTGGGTGGGGTGCTTGGGTTGACGTGCGCTCCTTGTGCTGCTTGCACTTGGCTTCCACTTGCTCCCAGCGAAGAGACTCGAGGTGTTCGGCGCCTTCCCGGATGCTTCTCCTCCACTTTGTGCGATCTTGGGCCAGGGATTCCCAGGTGTCAGTGGGGATGTTGCACTTTTTCAAGGAGACTTTGAGGGTGTCCTTGAAGCGTTTCCTCTGCCCACCTGGGGCTCTCTTGCTGTGCCGGAGCTCCGAGTAGATCTATTGTTCTGTAAAGGATCTATAATTTGATTAGCTATAGTTCAAAGAGCACTCTGACAATCCAAAGTTTTCACAGCCATGTGAGAATTCCTGATGTCATTTAACATTGTGTTGGGTTTTAGGCCGAGTGGTATGTTGTTCAAACGCATTCAGAAAGACGGTACCAAACCCTTTCAGCTGACCACTTGCAGAAACCAAGTTAGATTGCCTGTTTTGGACACAACAACAACAACTTGTATTTATATAGCGCCTTTTAACATAGTAAAACGGCTCAAGGCACTGCACAGGAGTATTTTAAGACAAAATTTGACACTGATCCACATAAGGATAAATTAGGGCAGATGACCGAAAGCTTGGTCAGAGGTAGGTTTTAAGGTGCGTCTTAAAGGAGGAAAGAGAGGTAGCGAGGCGGAGAGGTTTAGGCAGGGAATTCCAGAGCTTAGGGCCTCAGCAACAGAAGGCACGGCCACCAAAGGTTGAGCGATTATAATCACTGATGCTCAAGAGGGCAGAATTAGAGGAGCGCAGATATCTCGGGGTTGTGGGATTGGAGGAGATTACAGAGATAGGGAGGGGGGAGGCCATGGAGGGATTTGAAAACGAGGATCAGAGTTTTGAAATCGAGGCGCTGCTTAACCGGGAGCCAATGGAGGTCAGAGTATGTTTGTCGTGTACTGTAAAAGCTGAGTCTCTGAAATGATTGATAATCAACTGCGACTGTTTTGCACGGCACACTATACGTACTCAAATATAATCCCCTCCCGCCCTCCGGTTTTCAGGCAAAAGAATTTACATAAGATAAAATGTAGAATTTCTTATTCATTGAAATGGATTGTGGTTCTGAGCCGTGCACATGTCATGTGATACTTGGGATATGCAGTGGGAAAGTGAGGGGGCATGGCATATTTTTGGGTTGAGGTAACCCTCATAAGTAACGAATAAATGAACAGAATTGCTGAATGTGATCCCCAGAGCGTTAATCACAAGTCCTGTGATTGCATGCTCTAAAACTTAATTCAATTTATTCAGTCATCACAAACCACTGGTCCTGCTCGGAAGATACAAGGGTAAGTGGCTGATTGGAATCTTGCGCCTGAATGGATAAACTCAGTGACTGCGCAGTTACTATCAACTGTGTTAGCAAAATAATCTGCTCCTGTCCAAAAATGGCGTTTTCTCTTGCTCCCCTGAATTTAAAAAAAAATGTCACTGCTGTGATGTCTCAGACATTTACATGTTGATCATCTTTCCCGTGTCCTAACTCGCACCAAGTTCCGTTCGCCCATCACCCCTGTGCTCGCTGACCGACATTGGCTCCCGGTTAAGCAGCGCCTCGCTTTCAAAATTCTCATCCTTGTTTTCAAATCCCTCCATGGCCTCCCCCCTCCCTATCTCTGTAATCTCCTTTAGCCCACAACCCCCCGCCCACCCGAGATATCTGCGCTCCTCTAATTCTGCCCTCTTGAGCATCCCTGATTATAATCGCTCACCATTGGTGGCCGAGCCTTCTGTTGCCTAGGCCCGAAGCTCTGGAATTCTCTGCCTAAACCTCTCCGCCTCGCTACCTCTCTTTCCTCCTTTAAGACGCTCCTTAAAACCTACCTCTTTGACCAAGCTTTTGGTCATCTGCCCTAATTTATCCTTATGTGGATCGGTGTCAAATCTTTTGTCTTATCAATACTCCTGTGCAGCGCCTTGGGACGTTTTACTACATTAAAGGCGCTATATAAATACAAGTTGTTGTTGTGTGCTGCTGGTCTGGTGGGCTCTCTTGGTAAATATTCTTCAGTCAGTAGAGGCGGGGGTGGGGGTTTGAAGAATTGATTTCTGGATGTCCCAACTATTTTCTGCAAAGCCGAGCTGGAGCTTTGACTCATGAGGGATGGTGTAGTCATTACTGCTGGCAGAGCACCGTGACCTGGTTAGACCAGCCAAATCTGGCACCAATGGGCGAAAGGAGGTAGGGAAATTGGTAGCTCTGCCGTGCTTGTAGACCAACCGAGGCACACTAGGTCCTCCCAGTACTAAGAGGACAGGGAGGAGGTGAGGGGAAAATACATGGTAGTTTTAAAGGAAAGTTGAATTTGAGTTGGAGATGATAGCCATCCTGTCACCTAGGCCATTGCAGAACTGAGAATTTGATCAGAAGGCATTTTGACAGCTTCCACTAAAGAGGACACTTCAGAGTAGTTACAACTTTAACGGTAAATTTCAGAGTCATAATTAGTGTCCTGTAACAGGACCTACTATGTTAAAAGATAAGGGGCACGATCTTGCCAGCCCTGGGGAGGCGGGTATGGAGGCGGGACTGCCGGGAAAATGGCAGAATCTGGGGGCGGGTGCCCATCCCGCCCCCAACCCGCCTCCGTGCCATCTTGCCAGGAGGCGGGTAGCCGACCTGCGCCGGGTCCCGTCTCCTTGGAGGCGAGAAGGGGATTACAGCCACTTATCTGCCTGTTAACAGGTAGTTAACAGGCAGGTAAGAGGATTATCCTCATTTTGCCCACACAAGTGCGGGCTTCCCAAAGGCTCCGAACCCCGCCAGGGTCACCGAGGCGAGCAGTGGGTCTGCGGGGGTCAGAGGGGTGCAAAAGTGCGCTGTGAAGGTGAGTATGTGAGGTAAGTGGAAAGTGTTAGTAAAAGATTACTTACCTTTGTTTCTTCCTGCAGGCTTCAATCGGTGGGGATGCGGAGAGTCTCGCACCTCCGCGGCAGAGATGACAGATGGCCGTTGCATTCTCCGATGCAGCAACCATCTAATTTCTGCAAAATAAAGAGGTTTGATGAGGTCTTGAATTCAAGAACTCATCAAACTACAGAGAATGTCAGTGTTTGACAGATTCACAGAGCTGTCAAACGATGACAATTCATCTGTCAAAAATGTTTGACAGATGAAACGTCATACGTTGACATTCTCTGTAACCGGCTTCCCCTTAATTGGCCCGCTAAGCCTGCTGGGCAGGCTTAACAAGGTCAATCAAGGGAAAATAGCGTGGGTTGGCCAGAAGTTGATGGAGGCGGGACTGAAACCCGACAAGTGGGAGTCCCGCCTCCAAAGCATTGGCAAAATCCAGCCCATGGTGTTCAACTAAAGTAATTAAGGGTTATTTGATCATATTCCTGAGGGAACCCTCATCTTTCAGGGTTTCTAGATGTTTAGTATGAGAAAATAAACATGGTATTTTTTTAGTGAGTCATTTTCATTCAGTCTCTTTGTGTAACCTGCACTTACAAAGGTCCTATTTGCGCATACGCTCGACACATAATGATGTCACTACTGACATAGCCAAGACAGCAAGAGACAGATTATATCTACTGTGACTTTCATGTGGTATATCAAGGCAGCCTGCATTAGGATCTTCTTCTAAGATCTGAACTGTCAGCATCTTTGTCCACGTGATTTTGTGGAAGGAAAGTTCTGACTTGCCTCTTTTTGCATTTTGAGTGAAATAGATAATTTGATTGTAGTCAGCCGTAGCCAAATAGAAAATGTGACTGGTGGAAAACTGCTGGATGGGATGAGACAAAGTATTGTTTGTTTTGTGTGGATGAGAAGCGAAGCAATAATTTGGACGAGATGTGCTGTAAAAACTGCAGCTGGGTTTCTGCTGAAATGACTCATAACCACCTGCTGTGACCCTTGTACAGTATACTCTGTGTACTCGGGTACACAGCGATCCACATATAAAACCGCTTATTTGCAACCTCCCTCGCCCCCAACCTTTCAGCCAATGCCAGAAAACTCTTTCATAGAATGATACAGCACAGAAGGAGGAGGCTGTTAGGCCCATTGTGCCTGTGCTGGCTCTTTGGTAGAGCTATCCAATTAATCCCAGTCCCCCTTGACCCATAAGTGAGATGAGTATCACTGGCTGGCCAAGTTTACCTGCAATTCCCTTGTAGTTTGCAATTCTGGGAGGTTAGCTGCAAGATCAGCTGTACCATTACCATGGGGACTGTTCCATTGACAATCACAGCTCTATCACACTTCTGCCTGATGGTGGGGCCTGGGCAGATTGGATTCTACCTGACTATGGAGTGGTGGGATGGGTGGGTGGGTGGGTGGGGGTTGGGTCAGGTACTGTTTGATGGCAAATTCTGCTTAATGGTGTGGTCAAGTCAAATTCTGGTTGACTATGGGGGTCAGGTTGGGCCCTGCATGTCACTGGGTTAGCTGAAAGAGTCAGGTCTGTGTACCGGTACAGCAACATCTACCACATTGACTTGTGGGGGATTCCTCTCCCCTACTTTCAGCCCCAAACAGAAATTACTAGACTCATTTGCGAGTATATGTAGTATATTTAAATTACCAACTTGCCCTGTCTGCTGTGCTGGCAAGAACTGTGATCAAAACTGCAAAAGTTACCCTTCAAACTGGTGCAAGGACCTCCGGTCTCTGGTGCTGCAGATAAACATTGATTTACCTTTGCTGCAAAGTGAGTGTGAGGTGGAGATATTGTTGAAGATGATCGGCCCCAAGCGCTGGAAAATCTATGGCTGACATTCCAGTGCAGTGCTGAGGGAGTGCTGCACTGTCGGAGGTGCCGTCTTTCAGATGAGACGTTAAATATGTAGGGTTATGGGGATAGGATGGGATATGTTAGGGGGAATTAAATACGTGTGTACTGTGGGGATTAAAGCAGGGACAGGGTACTGGATTTGGATGATCAGCCATGATCATATTGAATGGTGGAGCAGGCTCGACGGGCCGACTGGCCTACTCCTGCTCCTAGATTCTATGTTTCTATGTTTCTAAACCGAGGCCCCGCCTGCTCTCTCAGGTGAACGTAAAAGATCCCATGGCACTATTTTGAAGAAGATTAGGGGAGTTATCCCTGGTGTCCTGGCCAATATTTGTCCCTCAACCGACATCACTAAAAAACAGATTATCTGGTCATTATTACATTGCTGTTTGTGGGACCTTGCTGTGCACAAATTGGCTGCCGCGTTTCCCACATTACAACAGTGGCTACACTTCAAAAAGTACTTCATTGGCTGTAAAGCACTTTGGGACGTCCTGAGGTTGTGAAAGGCGCTATAGAAATGTAAGTCTTTCTCTCTCTCTCCCTTTAAGACACTCCTTTAAAACCTACCTCTTTATCCAAGCTTCTGGTCATCTGTCCTAATATCTCCTCCTGTGGCAAGGTGTCGGATTTTATCTGATAACGCTCATGTGAAGCGCCTTGGGACGTTTTACTCCGTGCTATATAAAATCCAAGTTGTTCTTGTGTTGCAGGAGCTTTCTTGGTAGTCACTCTTTTTACATCCAGCTCCTGTTTTTATTTGCAGTCCTCAGGGGATTGAGAAGAATATCAAGCATAAGACTATCCGCCAAGGCTGATTGCCCTTGGCAGATGAATGAAACATTTGTCAGAAGATGAAGCTGACGAAGTGGGGTATGCACAGTAGCAGAGGGTACAGGAAACCCCTCTACCGAGCTTGCAATGGATCGGAGGGACTTTCTGAGAGGTGACCGGATACAGGAGCCTAGAGTGAGGATCTTGGATCCTTGCATCAGTAAACTAGACTTTGTAATTTGGGATTAGATCTGATTAGAATCCACTCAGTCTGCAGACCCATCTTGAGGGTGCCTTCAGGAGAAAAGGAGAGAGGGGCAAAAAAAATGTGAAAATTGTTGTCCTGTTAATTTTGCAAATATTAATGCCAGTAAAATGACCAGAATGTTGAGAGTAAATATGCCTCTGGTTTTAATTAGTATACATGTATGAACGTGAACGATGCAAAGATGTCCCTTTTTAATTCAGCCTTGTGTTTGTACTTAAGGCAATAGAAGGAATTTGATCTTCTGAATATTCTTTTAAATTTGTTTATGGGATGTGGGCGTCGCTGGCAAGGCCGGCATTTATTGTCCATCCCTAGTTGCCCTTGAGAAGGTGGTGGTGAGCCGCCGCCTGGAACCGCTGCAGTCCGTGTGGTGAAGGTACTCCCACAGTGCTGTTTGGGAATTGTGGGAACTAGTTGTGTGAAATTAATTAACTGTGACTGAAGAAGTGCAAGGGAGTTATAAAGTGGAAGACTGTTAAATGTGGAGGGAGGGGAGGAGTTTACAAATCAAAGTAGCTTTCTTTTTTAACTCCTAACCCAACACCGTCCTTCATCTAAAACTGTCCTTCGGATGAGACGTAAATAATCTCAGGGCACTATTTTGAAGAACAGCAGGGGAGTTATCCCCAGTGTCCTGGCCAATATTTATCCCTCGATCAACATCACTAAAACTGATTATCTGGTCATTATCACAATGCTGTTTGTGGGAGCTTGCTGTGCGCAAATTGGCTGCCACGTTTCACACATTACAACATTGACTACACTTCAAAAGTACTTCATTGGCTGTAAAGCGCTTAGGGATGCCCTGAGGTCATGAAAGGGGCTACATAAATGTAAGTCATTACTTTTTTTTAACACTTGTGAAACCTTTAGAGGATCTGACATATTTAGGTCAGTGCAGTGCCTCAGACTCCTTCAGCTTATGTCAGCCATGAGACTCCATTGGCTGAGTATCTGCCCCGAGTGTGAATCAGTCTCTCTCTTTTCCTGGCTATTGATCCAGAGCAGCCTTTTTAAACACACTAGGCTGGATTTTACCAGCCCACGGAGGCGGGACTGCTGGGAAAATCCCAAAAAAATGGGAGCGAGTCCCAAACCCGCTCCCAACCCACCTCCAACCAATCTTCCCGGGAGTCAGGTCCCCGATTTGCACAGGGACCCCGACTCCTAGCGGCGGGAAGAGGATTATAGCCACTTAACTGCTTGTTAACAGGCAGTTAAGAGACTTTTTTCCAGTTTTTCAACTGCTGCTGCGGGCTTCCCGACATCTGGGAACTGCGCCAGGGTAAGTGAGGCATGCTGTGGGTCTGTTGTTATGTTGGTGTTTGGCTGACAGCTGCAGAAGTGGTTTGAAGGATGCAATGGGACACTGGTGAGTATCAGAGGTAAGGAAATGTTGTGAAAGTAATTTTTAATGTGGTTAGATGTTTCTGCAGGTGACAAGCTGTGAAGTGTTTGTGTAGCCTCATCTCATCGGGAGAAGTGACAGATGGCTTCTGCAATCTCAGCTGCAGCTGCCATCTGTTTTATCCTAAGGAGAGAGTAATTGGAGAGTCTGGGTGCAAGGGCTCAACTTTGGACAGTGATTCAGTGTTTGATAGCACCTCAATGCTGTCAAATACTGTCTGATCATCTATCAAACAGGTGTGGTGCATATGCCTTTAAGAAAACCGGCAGATGAAGCGTCATCAACTGACGTCATCTGACACCGGCTTTCCCTTAATTGGCCGGCAAGCCCGCAGGGCGGGCTTAACAAGGCCAATCGGGAAAATAGCGTCTGTTCGTCAGACGTCACTGGGGGCGGGACTGAAACCCGAAAACCAGCAGTCCCGCCTCGAACTCGACCTGGAAGGTAAGATTCCACCCAATGAGTAGAAACTGTTTACTAGAGGCTGCAATCATAGAAACATAGAATCTAGGAGCAGGAGTAGGCCATTCGGCCCGTCGAGCCTGCTCCACCATTCAATACGATCATGGCTGATCATCCAAATCCAGTACCCTGTCCCTGCTTTAATTCCCACAGTACACACATCCCACCCTACCCCCGTAACCCCACGTATTTAATTCCCCCTAACATATCCCATCCTATCCCCATAACCCCACATATTTAATCCCCCCCTAACACTAAGGGTCAATTTTTTTTATCATAGCCAAATCAACCTAACCCGCACATTTTTGGACTGTGGGAGGAAACCGGAGCACCCGGAGGAAACCCACGCAGACACGGGGAGAATGTCTGTGTGGAGTTTGCACAGTCACCCAAGGTCAGATTCGAACCCGGGTCCCTGGCGCTGTGAGGCACCAGTGCTAACCACTATGCCACCGTGTTGCCCTTCTCTGGTTATCCAGGACAAAGCAGCCCGCTTGATTGGCACCCCATCCACCACCTTAAACATTCACTCCCTCCACCGCGTACCGTGGCTGCAGTGTGTACCATCTACAAGATGCACTGCAGCAACTCGCCAAGGCTTCTTCGGCAGCACCTCCCAAACCCGTGACCTCTGCTGCCTAGAGGGACAAGGGCAGCAGGCGCATGGCAACACCACCACCTCCAAGTTCCCCGCCAAGTCACACACCATCCTGACTTGGACATATATCGCCGTTCCTTCATCGTTGCTGGGTCAAAATTCTGGAACTCCCTCCCCAACAGCACTGTGGGAGTAGCTTCACCACACGGACTGCAGCGGTTCAAGGCGGCGGCTCACCACCACCTTCTCGAGGGCAATTAGAGATGGGCAATAAATGCTGGCCTTGCCAGCGACGCCCACATCCCATGAATGAAGAAAAAAAAGGTTCCAAAAATCTGAGTGCAATGACAGTGGATCCAAAACTCTCAGGTTCAAAGATATATATATATATATATATATATATATATATTTTTTTTTTATCCGGACTACTAAAGACCCAAGAAAAATATGCGACAACCTTGTTTTTTGTCAGTAAAGGCAAGAGGCTAACAGAACTAGACAATATTTTCATTTGATCTGCAAATGGTAAAGAGCATATTTGGAAGCAAGTAGTTATTGTAACTCTTTTTTTTCCTTCAGTATGAAGCCTTCAAGCAAGAACAGGAAGCAAAAATAAAATCTGAGGGACAAAAAGTCAATCCGCAAGTTTATTTCATGAAACAGACCATCAGTAATGCCTGTGGGACTATTGGCCTTATACATGCACTGGCTAACAATCGAGATAAACTAGAATTTGGTGAGTATTTGGTTTATGTGAAATCTTCCACAATCAAAAGCTAAATTGTTTTGAAACCAGTGTAAGCCTTGCGTATTGTACGTGCCTGTCTCTGTCGCACTTTGCTCTTGCACCTTTCCACATTGTTTTCAGTGTCACAGAAAATCAGCAATAAGTAGAACTGAACAGATTGGGAACATATCCATCAAACACAAAGAAAGCTGCTAAAAAGCTATCGGTGAGGGACTAAGAACACAAACGATCAGTCAACAGAACTATCAAGAAAGAAGAAAGTGAACCAATAAAATACATCCACATTTATAAAACAAATTCTTTTAGCTGCTGCCTTGGTATTTCTGTGAAGCTGAGGATTTACAACGGAAATAGGTTCATAACATAATCAAATTACAAAATTTACAAGAAAATGATTCGACTTGAATATTCAATGGCATTTAGTGTAACCACATACATGCTAAACTAGAAAAAGCTGATCATCAGCTTCAAAATAGCTGACCACTTAGAATATACAGCAATGACCTGCGAAGACAAAGACTTACACTGAGTGTGCAGCGGGACATGGTGTTGTCATAAACTAAGCTGCAGGTATATGCAACGTTCCATTACTTTTGTTGTATTACAGAGAAGCACCGTTAACAGCGGTCGGTGGTGATTTAGAAAGGGATTGTGAACAACGTTCCCGCTAAGCTGCGCGGCCGTGCAGCGGTCTGGAGGTCCCGCGCAGGCCGCTCGCCGTCTTTTACATTGAAGAAGCCGCGCATGCGCGAAAATGTGAATGGGTCACGCAGCCAGTTAAAGGGACCGCGCACGAAAACACATTGGTTGTAAATGCTGAAGACATGAGAATTATCTTCTGTGTTTTTTCCACACCTGATTTGGTGACATTTTCGGAGCCTGCTATAATTGAGTGAAGCTCAGGTTTTTCTTATATTAAGTAAAATGGGTCATCCACTTCAACCCCACTTATTTACAAACCTTGACTATTCCACAAGTGAGATGATGGGGGTTGGCTGTTAAAGCCAGTCCAGTTAATGCATTCATACCAGGGAATATCCAGCTCATCTCAAAAGAGCAGCTGCAACGGTATTGCAGAAAATAAACCTTCACATTGAACAATAGCAGGACATGCACCAGAAAGTTCCTTGGAGGAAACGTTTCTAGAAGCTGCTTATTTTTTTTGAGGATAAACCCTAAATAAACACTCCTAGTTTGTTTCTGAGAATCCCAGTTACAGGTTATTCTTAAATTCTTCACCCTCAAGTTTGTGGGCAGCGAACAACAGGAAAAGGTAACATCTGATTGGTTGCAGTCCTGCCCTCCAACTTATCTGGTTCTGACCGCCTTCAGTCCCACTTTCCAAATGATCTGATAGGTTGATACTGACATACTGATTTTTATCCTTGTGTTTAAATCTCTTCATGGCTTCGCCCCCCCTCTCTATCTCTGGAACCACCGCCCCCCAACACTCCGTTTCTCTTATAATGAAAACAGAAAATGCTGGAGATACTCAGCAGGTCAGGCAGCATCTGTAGAGAGAGAAACAAAGTTAACGTTTCAAGTTGATGGCCCTTCGTCAGAACTGGAAAAAGCTGGCGATGGAACCGGTTTTGAAGCAAGTGTAGGGGCACGGAAAGGGGTGAGGGGAGGAAAGAATAAAAGGGAAGGACATTGGTAGGATAGAAGGCAGGAGAGATTAAGAGACAAAAGGGATGATGGTGCAAGGCAAAAGGAGATGGTAATGGGACAAGTGAAGAAACAAAAGATGACTCTAGATGAAGTGTAAATGGCACTGGCAGAATGATCAGCAGCTGCCATGTGAGAGAGAGAAAAAGAATGATAGGGGCAGAGGTTATGGTGTGAAATTGTTGAACTCGATGTTGAGTCCAGAAGGCTGTAAAGTGCCTAATCGAAAGATGAGGTGCTGTTCCTCGAGCTTACGTTGAGCTTCATTGGAACAGTTTAAGAGGCCGAGGACTGAGAAGTCAGAGTAGGAGTGGAGCGGAGAATTAAAGTGACAAGCGACCGGAAGCTCGGGGTCACCCTTACGGACTGAATGGAGGTGTTCCGCAAAGCGGTCAGCCAATCTGCGTTTGGTTTCCTCAATGTAGAGGAGACCGCATCGTGAGCAGCGAATACAGTATACTAAATTGCAAGAAGTACAGGTAAATCGCTGTTTCACCTGGAAGGGGTGTTTGGGGCCCTGGACAGTGGGAAGGGAGGAGGTAAAAGGGCATGTGTTGCATCTCCTGCGCTTGCACGGGAAGGTGCCGTAGGAAGGGTGTTGGGGGTGATAGAGGAGTGGACCAGGGTGTCGCGGAGGGAGCGGTCCCTTCGGAATGTTGAAAGGGGAGGTGAGGGGAAGATGTGTTTGGTGGTGGGATCACGCTGGAAGTGGCAGAGGATGATCCGTTGAATGTGGAGGCTGGTGGGGTGAAAGGTGAGGACAAGGGGAACCCTATCATGGTTCCGGGAGGGAGGAGATGGGGTGAGAGCAGAAGTGTGGGAAATAGAACGGACACGGTCAAGGGCCGTGTCAACCACGGTAGAGGGGAATCCTCGGTTGAGGAAAAAGGAAGACATGTCGGAAGCACTAGTATGGAAGGTGGCATCGTCAGAGCAGATGCGGTGGAGACAGAGAAACTGGGAGAATGGAATAGAGTCCTTTACAGGAAGCTGGGTGGGAGGAAGTGTAGTCCAGGTAGCTGTGGGAGTCAGTGGGCTTATTGTGAATGTTTGTTAAAAGCCTATCCCCAGAGATGGAGACAGAGAAGTAGAGGAATGGAGGGGAAGAGTCGGAGATGGACCATGTGAAGGTGAGGGAAGGGTGGAAATTGGAAGCAAAGTGAATGAAATTTTCTAGTTCAGGGCAAGATCAGGAAACGGCACCAATACAGTCATCAGTGTACCGGAAAAAGAGCTGAGGGAGGGAACCCGAGTAGGACTGGAACAAAGAATGTTCCACATATCCCACGAAAAGGCAGGCATAGCTAGGACCCATGTGGGTTCCCATAGCAACACCTTTAATTTGAAGGAAGTGAGTGGAGTCAAAGGAGAAGTTGTTCAATGTGAGAACAAGTTCAGCCAGGCGGAGGAGGGTGGTGGTGGATGGGGACTGGTTGGGCCTCTGTTCAAGGAAGAAGCGGAGCGCCCTCAGGCCATCCTGGTGGGGGGTGGAGGTGTAGAGGGATTGTACGTCCATAGTGAAAAGGAGACGGTTGGGGTCAGGAAACTGTTAAAGTGGCGGAAGGCATCGAAAGAGTCGCGGATGTAGGTGGGAAGAGACTGGACAAGGGGAGAAAAATGAGTCAAGATAGGAAGAAATCAGTTCCGTGAGGCAAGAACAGGCTGAAAGGATGGGTCTACCAGGGCAGTCCTGTTTGTGGGGTTGGGGAACTATGAGGTTGGTGGCCGTGGAGGGAAGATCTCCAGAGGAAATGAGGTCCGTGACAGTCTTGGAAACGATGGCTTGATGTTCAGTAGTGGGGTCATGGTCCAGGGGGAGGTAGGAGGAGGTGTCAGAGAGTTGCCGTTCAGCCTTCGCTAGGTAGAGGTCGGTTCGCCAAACAACAACAGCGCCACCCTTGTCAGCAGGTTTAATGACAATATTGGGGTTGGATCTGAGAGAATGGAGTGCTGCAAGTTCAGAGGGAGGTAGGTTGGAGTGGGTAAGGGGAACAGAGAAATTGAGATGGCCAAAGTCACTCCGTTTCTCTTCCTCTGGCCTTTTTTGCTTTCCTCCCTTTGCCCCACTATTGGCAGCTGTGCCTTTAGCCATCTAGGCCCCACACTCTAGAATTCCTTACCTAAAATCCCTTCGCCTCTCCTCCTCCCTCTGCTCCCTTAATATCCTCCTTAAAAGTCACCTCTTCGACCAAGCTTTTGGTCACCTCCTCCTAATATCTCCTCCTTTGGCTCAGTGTCTATCTATTTTTCTGATTACACCTGTGTGAGGTGCTTTGGGACAGTTCTTTCTGTTAAAAGTGCTATATAAATAGGAGTTGTTACCGTTTTGAAGGGAACACTTTATTTATTTATCAACCTGTAGTTGGCAAGGAAAACTTTAAGTAGTCAAAAAATGCCTCACTGTCTCTGAACGCCTGAACCTCTTTCCAAGTTCTTTTAATGGATTTGTGCATCCCTTTCCCACCCCCTTGCAACAGTATAACCTTTGACCCACTGTGAACAACACAGAAGAGATCTGCTCCTGTAATATAATCTCCTCCAGCCCCATAACCCTCAGATATCTGAACTCCTCCAATTCTGGCCTCTTGAGCATCCCTGATTTATATTCGCTCCACTATTGGTGGCCGTGCCTTCAGCTGCCAAGGCCCTAAGCTCTGGAATTCCCTCCCTAAACCCCTCCATCTCTCTACCTCTCTCCTAATACGCTCCTTAAAACCTACCTCTTTGACCAAGCCCTAATATCTCCTTATGTGACTCGGTGTCAAATTTTGCTTTATAACGCTCCGGTGAAGCGCCTTAGGGTGTTTTACTATGTTAAGGCCCTATATAAATACAGTTGTTGTTATAAAGCAGCTGCGAATAAGTAATTTTGTTAATGATGGGACCGAAATCCTCTGGACAGTTTAAATGTTCTGAGATTTAATCCCAGATCGGTGATAATTTAGCCGATTTCAGTTGTGGCTGCATTAAGAGCAAAACAATTAGTCCCGATGCTCCCTGGACGAGGTAGAGGAAAACTGGTCGGGGGTCCTGTTCACCATCCAGTGACTGTGCTGGATAAGGACCAAATCCAGCTCCACTGTAGTGCCTGCCAGCCATTCCTGTCGAGGCTCACGTGTATGTAATGGCTGCTTCCAAAAGGTACTGGAGGACAATTGGTGTCCTGGGACACTCGACCCCAGCAAGGAGTCAATACCGTCTGCAGTGCGAGAGGGAAAAAAGGCATTTCTGAAGTTTATATTGGAACTCTTTGTTCCCATGAGAGACATACCCACATATAAGCTTGGTGTACATAGGACAGTTTGGATCATGGGCAACTTGTAAATCATTCCATGTAATAAAGCTGATAACATTGTGGGAATTGTTGGGCGGAATCAACTGTGACAGTCCAATAGAACTGAATCATCCAAGGTGGAGTAGGTCTTAACTGCATCTTAAAGAAATCCTGTATAAGACTGAATGAATAATGACAAAATTCTGAGAACATCCTAGCAGACCCTATTTCATGTTCAGTTGCTCGAATGTGGGGTGGGGGCGGAGAACTTAAAAAAAATAAAATAACCACAGAAGCTTACAGCATGACAGGAGTCCGTTCAGTTCATCATGGCTGTGCCAGCTCTTGCCTAGAGCAGCCCAAAACAATCCTGCTGCCCTGCTCTCACCTCAGCCCTGTATCATCATTTGCTTAAAATGCTTATCCACTTATCCTTTTAAAAGGTACAGCGGTCTCTGCCTCAGTCACTCCCTTTAACAACTGTCGCCTCACTCTCTCTTAGTAAAGATTTTAAATTGATAACCTCTTGTCACTGACTCCCAACTAGAAGAATTGGTCTTTCCCCATATACTTCATCAAAACCCTTCATCTTTTTAAAATCCCTTATTAAATCCCCATATAGCCTCCTCTGCTCCAGTGGAAATAGTCCCAGTATCTCGAACCTGCCCTCCGAGCTATAGTTTCTGACCCCTCTGTTGCTTTGATGTCCAAAACTCTACACAGTACTCCAACTGTGGCCAGGCCATTGCCTTGTACAAATTTATCATTACCTTTTTACTCTATGCCCCTATTTATCAAACTGAAAATGCTATTGGCCTTTATATGTACCTGCACTCGCACTTTCAAGCAATAATTTATTTGAACCTCAAGATCGTTATGTTCATCCACACCCTTCAGCATCTTTCCATTGGAGTGTTTACTCCCAATCCTTGTTTCCTCACAAAGTTGTGAGCAGCTGAGAAGTACTGCACTGGAAGCATTGGACCAGGCCCTCAACAACCACCATCAGTCTTCAGTCATCAATGGTAGGGTGGGCCAGCTGTGAGCAAGTGCACCTACCTATTTTCTATTTTTCTGGGAAAAGTGATTTGTTCTTACGAAGAGCACTCTGGGATAAGGCCACATTAATGAATGCGGCTTTCTGTTTATATAGCCAGTAACAAAAGCTTGCTAGATTTATAAAAATCACAAATGAAATACAGTTCCTCTCGCAGCAACACAAGCAATCCATGCTGACTGATGACTAAAGCATCTTAAGTCTGAGGATATTTGAGGGGTCAGATTAGGACCTTTGGCAATGTTCCGATTGCTGATGAAACAAATCTAGCATTTGGTCCCAACTCTGAATTTGTGACCCAGTTTCTAAGTATGGTCAATAATTCTTCACTCAATAGTGTTGTATCTCTCTTTCCCACACTAATTGTATGACCCATCATTTGTACCATTGGCACTAAGATCGGAAACTCCTGTCAGAGTTAACATTTTTTTGTACCTAAAATAGGCCATATGCAGAGAACCAAATGTTAAAGATTAAGTATTTTAATTCACCTTTAACTCTTCAATGTCAAAGTAATTGGCACTCGTCATCTCCATTTTGCTGTTTTGTTTAAAATGTGTGACTGATCAAAACTGCCAGTAGCTCTTTTGGTTTCTTACCATGATCTGTTCCATTAATTTATTTTTACTCCTGTGATATTTATTTTTTTCTTCTCCCTTCCCTTTCTCAGTGTATGTGGAGGTGCATTTCCATGGGTGGTCACAGTCCTCCAGAACCTGAACTCCCTGACCCCCATCACCCCAAATGCCCATTGTGGGCAAGCGTTGATAGTGAGTGTCAGAAGAGCATTCAGTTGTAGGAACTGTTGCAACTGAGTGCAATCCTTGGCAGAGAAGGGCACTTCCAGCAGCGGATGTGCTGTGATCAGGAGTAGAAACCCTGACCATTGCTTTAGTTCCTTTCTTTAGCGGGGTGGTTGGTGGGTTAATCCCAAATGTAAACCCATCTGAGGTTAGCAAACTTCTGGTAGGCTGTTGGTTGAACCTTCCGCGCCAGTGTGGCTCACCAGTATCACCATGCAGTACATTTACCCACAGAGACATCTCAAAAAATGGGGTTGGTCTTGTTGATGTCAATTATTTATGCAAAATTTTTCTTATCTTAACTTATTTTTAATGAAGAAAGATACTTCAGGATGTTGGTGTTGCCTCCATGCAAAATATACTGTCGTTCATTCGTACAGTTACGCAGTTATTAATGTAGTCATTTATTTTTTGGCACTATATTTTTGGCAGAAAGCGATTCAGTTATGAAAAAGTTTTTGGAGGATTCGGCCAACTTAACTCCCGAAGAAAAAGCAAAGTACCTAGAAAAAGATGAGGTGACCTTTTTTTTATATATATATTATAAACAAGTGTATTTCTTTTAAGACATTGCTTTGCAGCATGTGATTTTTTTTTAATGCTTATTTTAGTGAAATGAGCTTCCGACCACACATCCGCACCGTAACTTAAACCGCCTATTTCCACCTCCGTAACATCGCCCGTCTGTGCCCTTTGTCTCCGCTCATCCGCTGCTGAAACCCTCATCCATGCCTTTGTTACCTCCAGACTTAACTATTCCAACGCACTCCTGGCTGGCCTCCCGTTCACCCATCACCCCTGTGCTCGCTGACCTACATTGGCTCCCGGTTAAGCAAAGCCTTGGTTTTAAAATTCTCATCCTTGTTTTCAAATCCCTCCATGACCTCGCCCCTCCCCATCTCTGTAATCTCCTTCAGCCCCACAACTTTCCGAGATATCTGCACTCCTCTAATTCTGCCCTCTTGAGCATCCCTGATTATAATCGCTCAACCATTGGTGGCTGTGCCTTCAGCTGCCTAGGCCCCAAGCTCTGGAATTCCCTGCCTAAACCTCTCTGTCTCTACCTCTCTTTCCTCTTTTAAGACGCTCCTTAAAACCTACCTCTGACCAAGCTTTTGGTCACCTGCCCTAATTTCTCCTTATGTGGCTTGGTGTTTTATAACGCCCCTCTGAAGTGCCTTGGGACGTTTCACTACGTTAAAGGTGCTATATAAATTCAAGTTGTTGTTGTTGTTGAAGTAATATTAAATCTTTTTAAGATTCTTGAAATAAATCTAGTTGCTAACAAACTAGCTACAGGCTCTTGCTATAAATAATATGAACAGATATACTGGCTCGTCAATAAATTTGAAATTGAGATTAAAATGCCTTTTTTGTGTGGGGGGGGGGGAAGGGACAAAGAAAAGTGCTTAGTAGTGTTTGTGTTTTTTTCAGAGTATTCGTGTTACACACGAGTTCAGTGCACAGGAAGGGCAAACTGAGGTAGGTGTATTTATTTCACCTTTGATCTATCCTTGTGCGTATTAACAAATCTGTTTAAAATCCCTAATGTGTCATTTCACACATGGATGAGAATTGAGGGAAGGTGGTGCCAGTATTTTTGAGAATGCTGTTTAGGTGGGTGGGCTCAGGGCCGGGAACGACGGCGATCAAGAGGATCGTTTAATGTGACCTTTGATGTAGATTGGGCCTATACCCTCCGAAGCTTAGAAGAATGAGAGGTGATCTCATTGAAACATACATAATTCATAGAGGGCTTGACAGGGTAGCTGCTGAGAAGTTGTTTCCCCTGGCTGGAGAGTCGAGAGCTCGGGGGCATAGTCTCAGGATAAGGGGTCAGCCATTTAGGACTGAGATGAGGAGAAATTTCTTCACTCAGAGGGTGGTGAATCTTTGGAATTCTCTACCACAGAGAGCTGTGGATGCTCAGTCATTGAGTATATTCAAGGCTGAGATTGAAGGATTTTTGGACTCTAGGGGAATCAAGCGATATGGGGATCGGGCGGGAAAGTGGAGTTGAGGTCGAAGATCAGCCATGATCTTATTGAATGGCGGAGCAGGCTCGAGAGGCACTCCTGCTCCTCCCGACTCCACGTTCAGGTAACTTACTTGCCTTCTTTGTTGCAGGTGTAGGGCTGGTTTCCCCCGAGTGCTGCCCACGCTGGCCCTGGCTGCCTCAGGACAAACCAATGTTGGAGTGGGGACCTCAAGCAGGTGTTGGGTCCTTTGCATATGCAACTAAGGGGCCTAACGCTTGCATCAGGCATGGGTAAAGGACGCCTCTTGTTTGTCCTTACCCAGTATGGCGGCTGGCTCACTTCCTGCCTGCCATTTTGGGGCCTTAGTAAGCCACTATGCTGCCTGTTTTCTCGGCCAGCGACTTTGAATTTGCCTGAGATTGAGAGCTGCCCAATCCAGTGAACCATGCTATCACCTAAGCTTGCTCCATCCCCAGCTGAGAGTATGAATTACTATGGATAGGTGTCTAAGGATTTGCTCCCAAACAAGGATTTGTGGCCTCCAGTGCCGCTGCTGTGTACCTCTGCTCATTGGTGACACCACAAAAAAGTGGAGCTGAGAGAGGGAGACAACCTGAAGGGTTTCCATGCAGGTCAGAAAATTGGCATTTATATAGAATAAAGTCTAAGAATTTTTTTAATTATATATATTTTCATTAATATGGGGGGAGTGCTTTGAACTATAAGTTCTTGCCCTTTAATTTAGCAGTAACTGGAAAATTACAAACTCTGATCTTAATAACCCTTTTTTCATGTTCACTTGTATAAATATAAAATTACACGAGTGATGTGCAAAACAGAAGTACATACAGATGTGCACTTTCTTTGTTGAGCATTGTTACCGTTTGTTTTTTATTGTAAGTAAAACATATGTTAAAAAATTTGTTCAGCTTTTATTAGATGTTTTTGATTTACAACAATTCATTCCTTTCTTTTTGCACCTGCGACCTGTTTAAGGAAACCATATCATTGAAGTCCTGTTCTGTGCTTTGGGCTCCACCAGTTCAGTTTTATATGTAGGAATGAATCCATTATTGTGCCCTACCTTCTTGTACTCAACACAAAAAGGCAGTTCAGCCCATCCAGATCTTGTTTCAGAATCCATTTGTCTTTTCCAATACCGAACCCATAGCATTCCCCCCCCACCCCCCCCCCCACCACACCGCTGCCTCTTGAACTGGGATTCATTCCATTCCCTTTTGAATGCTTTACCTGAATCAGTTTCCGCTGTACTCTTGATATAGGATAGAGCACCCTGACCAGGTGCTATGACGTTCATTATGTTCATGATGCGGAGATGCCGGTGTTGGACTGGGGTGGACAAAAATGAGAAGTCGCACAACACCAGGTTATAGTCCAACAGTTTTATTTAAAATTACGGGCTTTCGGAGCTGCTGCCCCTTCGTCAGGTAAAGGTACAGTGAGGGAATCTATTACACAGTATATATACACAGAGAGCAATTTGTCTGCAGAGATACAATCTTTTAGGGAGGCATTACATCAAAGACACATCAGAGTACAGCTAAGACAATGAGGTGGGTCACAGGGTCCAACGTGTCAAATGCTGCCGTCTGCAGTTGAGCTTTTAACTTTTTTTTTGTTTATGTTCATTATGTTGGCAGCTGATGCGCATTATGAACCAATTTTAGAAGTCCTCACTCTCACTCTGTTCCTACTCACTCTGAGTGCTCTTGGCTCGAGATAGCACAGTGGATCTTGTGCCTGTACTACCAGTATTGCAAGTGGAAAGAAAGTTAAACTTCAATTATTTCCCGCTTTGGCTGCTGCTTGCTTTTTCTCCCCTGACTACTTGCTCGGTTACAGCTTCACAGCTGCTGTTTTCCCTCTGGTAGTTCATCCAACAGAGCGTTACTCGTCTTTGAACAGTGAGTATCGAGCTGTGGTGACGCCAGAATCGGGCCTGATCGCGATCTCGTCCTTATCTGATGTCCACGCAGGCGCCATCCCACAGGGGGTCACTGCATAGCTATCGGGAGCAAGAATACTGTTCCCTCCCTCCCGCTCCTTAACCCCTGCGGCCAGCTCTAATGTTCTCCCCACTACCCGAGTTGAAAGTCACTAACTCGGCACAGACTGCAGATCGAACCCGAAACTCTCCTTGTCCGTTTTGGATAGTTACTGACTTGACAAGCTTGCTGAGCCATTAGAAGCTACCTACTTCTTGCTATTGTAACTGACAGAAATGCTCTAGGGATTTATCTCCATGCCTAATTGAAACATTTTAGTCAAATATTTTTTCATACACATAGCAGAAATGGGATCATTATTCCAACATCCCTTAAACCCAAACTCGGGAGAGCACTGCTCGTGATACCAGTGTGAATCTGTTCTTGTGCGATCTCCAAATCAATTTGGTACTGTATTGTGAGCAATTTTGTGAATCGAGGCCAATAGTACCCAATTTAACAAGGTGGCTATGAATGAAGAAGACTGTTTGTTCCATTCTAGCTCATCCAGAAAGAAATAACCTGAGTCTTCTCCCACTTCCCCCAACCTTCTACCTTCTCTTATCTCCGAATCACAGCATCCAGGTGTTTCTTAAATGAGTTCAGGATGTTTTCCTCTACAACCATACCCAGAGGTCCAGACCACTCTGTGCACCAAGAACTAACCCTACATCAGTCCTAAATTTTCCTTTTGCTAGTTTGAACCTATGTGCCTTTGTCCTACTTGTCATGGTTTCATTTCAAATGGTGTTCCAAATTTACATTTTCAATATCATTTGCTATCTTGAATACCTGTTCTAAGTCAATCTCTTGCAAGGCTGAAAAGCCTAAGTTCAGTCTTCTGTCTTTTTTTTTAAATAGTAGCCTTGTTCTCTGGTGCTAAGGACTCAAACAGTGCCTCTTCTCTGTACTGCACCCAGACCTTGAATACCTGCCTTGTGTCTTGATGACCAGAACTGGACATAGTCTTCAATGCCTGGTCTGACCAGAGCACTGTATAATCTAAGTGTGACTTCCTCTGATTTGCACTCCATTCTAGGTGTTGTGGGCCTGCGTTCTATTTGGTTTGGTTGCTGTTGTGCAGTAATTGGAATTATTGAGCACCGAGCCTGCTAATACTCCGAGATCTTTCAGCGTCACCCGTACTATTTCAGCACCTTCACGTACTTTTCTTTGTATGTGTAATACTTTGCACTTGTCCACAATTAATTTCATTTGCCACTTTCTTGCCAGCCAGTTAACATACTCAGTTTGCTGTACACATGGTGTGTTTTTTTTTTTGTCCTCCTCTGCTTCCCATCCTTTCCCAACATCACTGTGAGATGTTTGACCGTTCCTTGCCAGGAGTAACTGCAATCCTACAGCCATCTTGCTGCCAGGGAGCGTGGTGCAGAGAGTTAGAAAGGAGATGTCTTGACGTAGAACTGTCAGGAAGGGAATTGTAGGTCAGTGACTAAATTGTGGAGTAGCTGGTTTTTTTTCTTCTTTCTAGCACATCATTATATCACCAAATGTAGTCTGTAACAAAAATTATTCCATATTTGTAATCTTGACATTTTGTCAATGGCTCCATTGGTATAGGAACAATAGACCATTTAACCCCTCGAGCCTGTTACGCCATTCAGTGAGATCATGGCTGATCTGTGACCTAACACCATATCCCTTAATACCTTTGGTTAACAAAAATCTAACAATTTCAGATTTAAAATAAACAATTGATCTAGCATCAACTTACATTTGTGGAGAGAGTCCCAAAATTCTACCACCCTTTGTGTGTAGAAGTGTTTCCGAACTTCACTCCTGAAAGATCTGGCTCTAATTTTTAGGCTATGTCCCCTAGTCCTAGACTCCCCAACCAGCGGAAATAGTTTCTCTCTCTCTCTCTCTCTCTCTCTCTGTATGCAGTGTATAATTGAGCCATAAAGTTCAGCAAGTTCCAGATTTGATTTTCTGGCCTACACTAAGTTAGTTGTTGACCCACAGTGTCGGGCACTGCAGTTGGTTTCAATGTCCGAGTCAGGAAGGAGGAAATCAGCCAAGGTCGCTGCTTCTGATCGTTATCCATTGTCCTCTGCTGGAAAATGTGGATATTTGGAGAGGACACAATCTGACTCAAGTGTGCTGCCCCCCACAGTCAAATAGGCTGTCTAGACTCATGATGAAGAATAGCCCCGAACGTGAAGTACTGGAGAACAGCGGCAAATGGAATTTAACCCTGAAAAGTGTGAGGTGATGCATTTTGGGAGGACTAACAAGGCAAGGGAATACACAATGAATGGTAGGACCCTAGGAAGGACAGAGGATCAGAGGGACCTTGGTGTGCATGTACATAGATCCCTGAAGGCAGCAGGACAGGTAGATAAGGTGGTTAAGAAGGCATATGGGATACTTGCCTTAATTAGCCGAGGCATAGAATATAAGAGCAGGGAGGTCATGATGGAGCTGTACAAAACTTTAGTTAGGCCACAGCTGGAATACTGTGTGTAGTTCTGGTCGCCGCACTATAGGAAGGATGTGATTGCATTGGAGAGGGTGCAGAGGAGATTAACCAGGATGTTACCTGGGCTGGAGCGCTTCAGCTATGAAGAGAGACTGGACAGGCTGGGGTTGTTTTCCTTAGAGCAGAGAAGGCTGAGGGGGGACCTGATTGAGGTGTACAAAATTATGAGGGGCATAGATAGGGTAGATAGAAAGGAACTTTCCCCCTTAGTAGAGGGGTCAATAACCAGGGGGCATAGTTTCAAGGTAAGGGGCAGGAGGTTTAGAGGGGATTTGAGGGAAAACTTTTTCACCCAGAGGGTGGTTGGAATCTGGAACTCACTGCCTGAAAGGGTGGTAGAGGCAGGAACCCTCAACATATCCAGGGGTATTCAACATTTAGAAAGGATAGAATAAAAGGAAAAGGGGGTGGGGTAGCATTGCTGGTTAAAGAGGAGATTAATGCAATAGCTAGGAAGGACATCAGCTTGGAGGATGTGGAATCAATATGGGTTGAGCTGCAGAACACCAAAGGGCAGAAAACGTTAGTGGGAGTTGTGTACAGACCTCCAAACAGCAGTAGTGAGGTGGGGGAGGGTATGAAACAGGAAATCAGAGGTGCGTGCAAAAAAGGCACGGCAGTTATCATGGGTGACTTTAATATGCATATAGATTGGGCTACTCAAACTGGAAGCAATACGGTGGAGGAGGATTTCCTGGAGTGTTTAAGGGATGGTTTCCTAAACCAATATGTTGAGGAACCAACTCGAGGGGAGGCCATCCTGGACTGGGTGTTGTGTAATGAGGAAGGACTAATCAGCAATCTTGTGGTACGAGGCCCCCTGGGGAAGAGTGACCATAGTATGGTGGAGTTCTACATTAGGATGGAGAAGGAAACAGTTAAGTCAGAGACCATGGTCCAGAACTTAAATAAGGGCAACTTTGAGGGTATGAGGCGTGAATTGGTGAGGTTAAATTGGCAAGCGATATTTAAGGGGCTATCAGTGGAAGGGCAATGGCAGACATTTAGAGATCGCATGGATGAACTACAACAATTGTACATCCCGGTCTGGCGTAAAAATAAAAAAGGGAAGGTGGCTCAACCATGGCTAACAAGGGAAATCAGGGATAGTATTAAAACCAAGGAAGTTGCCTACAAATTGGCCAGAAGTAGCAGCAAACCCGGGGACTGGGAGAACTTCAAAACTCAGCAGAGGAGGACGAAGGGTTTGATTAGGGCAGGGAAAATAAAATATGAAAGGAAGCTTGCAGAGAACATTAAAATGGACTGCAAAAGCTTCTATAAATATGTAAAAAGAAAGAGGTTAGTAAAAACAAACGTAGGTCCCCTGCAGTCGGAAACAGGGGAAGTCGTAATGGGGCACAAGGAAATGGCAGATCAATTGAACAAGTACTTTGGTTCAGTGTTTACTGTGGAGGACACACACAACCTGCCGGAAATAAAAGGGGTCAGAGGATCTGGTAAGAGGGAGGAGCTGAGGGAAATCCTTATTAGACGGGAAAAGGTATTGGGGAAATTGATGGGACTGAAGGCTGAAAAATCCCCGGGGCCTGATGGTCTGCATCCCAGAGTACTTAAGGAGGTGGCCTTGGAAATAGTGGATGCATTGACGATCATTTTCCAACATTCCTTAGACTCTGGATTAGTTCCGATGGAGTGGAGGGTGGCCAATGTAACCCCTCTTTTAAAAAAGGAGGGAGGGAGAAAGCAGGGAATTATAGACCGGTCAGCCTGACATCGGTCGTGGGTAAAATGATGGAAGCAATTATTAAAGATGTCATAACAGACCATTTGGAAAGTGGCGACATGATAGGTCCAAGTCAGCATGGATTTGTGAAAGGGAAATCATGCTTGACAAATCTTCTGGAATTTTTTGAGGATGTTTCCAATAGGGTGGACAGGGGGGAACCAGTAGATGTGGTGTATTTGGACTTTCAGAAGGCCTTCGACAAGGTCCCACACAAGAGATTGGTGAGCAAAGTTAAAGCACATGCGATTGGGGGTAATGTGTTGACGTGGATTCAGAACTGGTTGGCACACAGGAAACAAAGAGTAGGAGTAAATGGGTACTTTTCAGAATGGCAGGCCGTGACCAGCGGGGTACCGCAGGGTTCGGTGCTGGGACCCCAGCTGTTTACATTATATATTAATGATTTGGACGAAGGGATTAAATGTAATATCTCCAAATTTGCGGATGACACTAAATTGGGAGGCAGTGTGAACAATGAGGAGGATGCTGGGAGGCTACAGAGTGACTTGGACAGGTTGGGTGAATGGGCAAATGTATGGCAGATGAAGTACAATGTGGATAAATGTGAGGTTATCCACTTTTGTGGTAAAAATAGAGAGGCGGACTATTACCTGAATGGTGGCAGATTAGGGAAAGGGGAGGTGCAACGAGACCTGGGCGTCATGGTACATCAGTCACTGAAGGTGGGAATGCAAGTGCAGCAGGCAGTCAAGAAAGCAAACGGAATGATGGCCTTCATAGTAAGGGGATTTGAGTACAGGAGTAGGGAGGTGATGCTGCAGTTGTACAGGGCCTTGGTGAGGCCACACCTGGAGTATTGTGCGCAGTTTTGGTCTCCTAACTTAAGGAAGGACATTCTTGCTATTGAGGGAGTGCAGCGAAGGTTCACTAGATTGATTCCTGGGATGGCCGGTCTGACATATCAAGAAAGATTGGGTCAACTGAACTTGTATCCTCTGGAGTTCAGAAGAATGAGGGGGGATCTTATAGAGACATTTAAAATCCTGACTGGTTTAGACAAATTAGATGCGGGCAGAATGTTCCCAATGTTAGGGAAAACTAGAACCAGGGGTCACAGTCTAAGGATTAAGGAGAAGCCATTTAAGACTGAGCTGAGGAGGAACTTCTTCACCCAGAGAGTGGTGAATCTATGGAATTCTCTTCCACAGAAGGTTGTTGAGGCCAGTTCGCTAAATATATTCAAAAGGGAGTTAGATATAACACTCACAACTAGGGGGATCAAGGGGTATGGCGAGAAAGCAGGAATGGGGTACTGAGGTAGCATGTTCAGCCATGAACGCATTGAATGGCGGTGCAGGCTCGAAGGACCGAATGGTCTACTCCTGTACCTATTTTCTATGTTTCTATTCAAGAAGCATTTAGATGAGCACTTGAAACGCCATAGCATACAAGGCTATGGACCAAGTGCTGGAAAATGGGATTAGAATAGATAGGGCCTGATGGCTGGCGCGGACACGATGGGCCGAAGGGCCTCTTTCTGTGCTGTATAACTCTGTGACTCTATGGAGGGCAGCCATTGAGTATGGAACTGCATCCACCATGCGTGGAGAGGATGAGGAAAATGGTTGGGATGGGACCTTTCTACACCATAACTTTTTGCATTGTAAAAAAAAAAAATGGGGCTAAAGCAGAGGCACGTGCAAAAATTTACAAAAACCTTTGTAGTTCTTGCATCTAATCTGGACTTGCATTTAAAACATCTGGCTTCCAGATCAGTAAGTTTAAAAAAATGGACATTGGACCATAGAAGGCGATATTAGGCGTAGGGACCAAAAATGTGGTCAGAGGTGGATTTTAAGGACCATTTTAAAAGGGATAGGTTTTAAAGAGCGTCTTAAAGGAGGAGAGGTAGGTGGAAGTAGTTTACAGAAGGAATTCCCGAGCCTGGGGCCCATGGCAGGATGAAGGGAGGGGGATGTGCAAGAAGCCTGAGTCAGGGGAATGGAGAACTTGGTGGAGGGGATTGTAGTGCTTCAAGAGGTTACAGAGATGTGGAGAGGCAAGACCATGGTGAAATTTAAACACAAGGATGAGAATTTTAAATTTGAGATGTTGGGGGGCTGTAAGCCAATATAGGTCCGCGAGGAATAGGGTGAGTGGGACTTGAGGTGGGACAGAATACAGGCAGCAGAGCTTTGGATGCGCTGAAGCTGTTCGCAACCTTGGTGTCATATTTGACCCTGAAATGAGCTTCTGACCACATATCCACAGCATAACTAAGACCGCCTATTTCCACCTCCATAACATCGCCCGTCTCCGCCCCTGCCTCAACTCATCCGCTGCTGAAACCCTCATCCATGCCTTTGTTACCTCTAGACTTGACAAATTCCAACGCACTCCTGGCTGGCCTCCCACATTCTACCCTTAGTAAACTTGAGGTCATCCAAAACTCGGCTGCCCGTGTCCTAACTCGCACCAACTCCCGTTCGCCCATCACCCCTGTGCTCGCTGACCTACATTGGCTCCCGGTTAAGCAGCGCCTCGATTTCAGAGTTCTCATTCTTGTTTTCAAATGACTCCATGGCCTCGCCCTCTCCCTATCTCTGTAATCTCCTTCAGCCCCACAACCACCCACCCCCCCACCGAGATATCTGCGCTCCTCTAATTCTGGCCTCTTGAGCATCCCTGATTATAATTGCTCAACCATCGGTGGTCGTGCCTTCTGTTGCTGAGGCCCTAAGCTCTGGAATTCCCTGCCTAAACCTCTCCGCCTCTCGTTCCTCCTTTAAGACGCTCCTTAAAACCTACCTCTTTGACCAAGCTTTAGGTCATCTGCCCTAATTTCTCCTTATGTGGCTCAATGTCATTTTTTTGTCCTATAATACTCCTGTGAAGCGCCTTGGGACGTTTTACTACGTTAAAGGCGCTATATAAATACTTGTTGCTGTGGTTGAGGTTTGCGGAGAGTGGAGGATGGGAGGCCAGCCAGGAGAGCATTGGGATAGTCGAGTCTAGAGATGACCGAGGGGGCGGATAAGGGTTTCAGCAGCAGATGGGCTGAGGTAGGAGCAGAGGCGTGCAATTAGGTAATCTTGGTGAGAGAGAGGGTCTTGGGTGTGTCTGTCTGCAAATGCCGGTGAGACTACCCAAAGTAACCACTTAAATGTTGAAAGAATGTTGTGGTCTAGCCCAGGTCTCAGACATGACGACAGTGATCTAACTCACCAGGCATCCCAGGACCTACTGAAATGTTTCCTTTCAATACTTCAATTAAGAAGCTCTTTCTTTAAATTCTTTGCACTTGTCGATGCAAGTACAATAAAAAGAAACTAAAATATTAGTGCACAAGGAAAGCGATCTGTATGTAAGTGCTGTGGGTTTCTAAATTAAGAGTTAAGAGCACTGTCCTGGTGATTCATTGCTTAAAGCCACCACTGGTGTTGTTTTACTGAGCAAATTCGACCTGTCTATGCTGAATTGCCCAGGGCCGCACGAGGCGCATTCCAGTGGGTCTCCGCATTCCTCGGCTGGAATTTCCGCAGAGCTTAGACACGTAAAGGGGGGGTTTCCACCCGACTTGCAGCAGAACGGGAGCAGCTCCGTGGAAATTCCCGGCCCAGGTCTAGGGAACGGAAGAATCCGTATTCTGACTGCTATCTCGGGGACTCTCCTACTGGAGAAATCCACGCGCGGACATCTGATGAGAAGAGGAATGGGTTCTTCTGTGATGTGCCTGCCCTGGGGTTGAATAGCCCATGGGGCGATAAAAGGCGCAAGTGGATTTTGAAACAATTTCTCAAAGTGTCGCATGGTACACCGCAGGATTTTTGAAGCGATCTGTATCCTCCCAATAAGAGGTTAAACCAGTGAGGGAAAAGAAAGACTTGCATTTATATAGCGCCTTTCACGACCTCAGGACGTCCCAAAGCGCTCCACAGCCACTGAAGCACTTTTGAAGTGTAGTCACTGTTGTAACGTAGGAACCGCGGCAGCCAATTTGCGCACAGCAAGATCCCACAAACAGCAATGTTGCCCTTTCTCTCCCCCCACCCGCATTCACTTACTTTTTCAGGTATCCTATTTACCTCCTTGAAAACTTAATTTTTGGGGGCGTGTTGATGAGCAATGTTCATATCCCAAAACGTCTTAAGTGGCAGAGCAGGTGCACTCTCCCCCCGCCACCCCCCCTTGCGTACAGTCTAGTCCGCCTTTAGCTGCGAATAGCAAGCAGCTTTCATCCGATAGCTAATACGGTGACATTGCCAGTCATGGTTTTTTTTGGCTGAATACGCATTTCTTTCTCTGATTACATTAAAAGGCTAGCGGGCATGTATGTTTTTGGAATGTTCCAAGTTGTTGCTTTTAATCCACTGATTTGCCAATAAAGGCCTCCAAGCAAAAAGGTGTGCTTGCAATAATTGCACGCTCTCTGCCAAATCCGAAATGTTGCTTAATATGTTTAACACGTTGCTTTCGAAAAGTTAACGAGTTTGTTTGAAGAAAAAAAAATAGACTGCATTGATAAGATACAAATACTATATTCCTGTAACGATACTGCAAATTGCATGACTTTTTCCATGAAAATAACATTTCTAAGCACATCTGAATAATGGTATGCTTGCATTGCAAAAGCTGCTTTTAAAAAAAATAAGAGCTCCCTTGTAATCAGTTTTTGTTTGAAGTACAGTCCCCACAATCACATAGAATTACAGGAAACTTTCGTTTATCCGGCACCCAAATATCCGGAATTCTCGCTTAACCGGCAAAAATCATCCTCCGAAAACTCCTCTCAAATAACCGGCAATGTTGCCGAGTCGCAGTCGAGTCTTCGCGAACGCCGAGTGCTCCGAAAAATCCTCTCAAATAACCGGCAATGTTGCCGATCCCGAGTCCGAGTCAGAGTCCGAGAACGCCGATTTAGTCAGTAGGGGTACTTTTCAAAAGTGCCACTACTCGGCCTCCTGGCGCTGTCGCAAGTCCGAAACATTGCAGTAGCAGGAGTAGATTCTCCTGTGCTGCTTGGAGTCTCTTTGTTAAAAATAGCCTCGGTAGATATAACTCTCTGTTATCCGGTACTTTCGATAAACCGGCACCACGCCGGTCCCGTCGATGCCGGATAAACGAAAGTTTCCTGTACATAGACTTTTACAGCACAGAAACAGGCCATTTTCCCAGCAGGTCTGTGCCGGTGTTTATGCTCCACGTGAGCCTCCTCCCACCTTGCTTCATCTCACCCTATCAACATATCCTTTTAATCCTTAATGCGAAATACTGCGGATGTTGGCAATCTGAAATAAAAACAGAAAATGCTGGAAATACTCAGCAGGTCAGGCAGCATCTGTGGGGAGAGAAACAGTTAACGTTTCAGGTCGATGACCCTTCATCAGAACTGGACAAAGTTAGCGATTCCTTTCTTCCCTCGTGCTTATCTAGCTTCCCCTGAAGTTGCATCTATGCTATTTGCCTCAACTACTCCTTGTGGTAGCGAATTCCACTCTTTGAGTCTTTTTAAACATTTCTTCCACCATTTTATTTCCTTGCTGCAGCAGTTTGGGACTTTTTCCACAGCTGCTGTAAGCAGTGCTCTTTGACTAGCCCGCGAGGTGTGCGCTACTGTAGGACAGGCCCTGCTCTCTGAAAGAGCACCGTACTACTGCATTGATATTTGGCATCATTGAGAACCGTCAAAACTGGTCAGTCGGAGCTGGTCGTGGTGGGATTGACATTCCAGGCTAATGCTTGTTCACTCAGGTGTGAAGGGTTCTGCATTTGGACTGGGGCACTTTGCTTATACAGTCAGAGACTCTTTTGATTCGAGCCAAGTTTTCTAACCCTTTGCTCCATTGGTTTGGCAATGTCCTGTTTATGCAGTGGAGCATCTTGGTTCCCGAGTGCGGTGCAACATGTGGTGATTTGCTAATCTCAAGAATGCTGACAGGCGGAGGCACAGTTCTTTTCCCACAGAGGGGTGTGGCGGGGGGAAATCTAAAGTGAATCAATCCACGCTGCTCTCATGCACCTCCCATGTATCTGGTTGTATAATGGCAGAGTCAGCTGTGGCTCAGTTGGTAGCACGCTCGCCTCGGAGTCAGAAGGTTGTGGGTTCAAGTCCCACTCCAGAGACTTGAGCGCGTAAAGCTAGGCTGACGCTCCAGTGCAGTACTGAGAGAGTGCTGAACTGTCGGAGGTGCCGTCTTTCAGATGAGACGTTAAACAGAGGCCCTGTCTGCCCTCTCAGGTGGATGTAAAAGATCCCATGGCACTATTTTGAAGAAGAGCAGGGGAGTTATCCCCGGTGTCCTGGCCAATATTTCTCCCTCAACCAACATAACAAAAATAAACACATGATCTGGTCATTATCACATTGCTGTTTGTGGGACCTTGCTGTGCACAAATTGGCTGCCGCGTTTCCCACATTACAACAGTGACTGCACTCCAAAAGTACTTAATTGGCTGTAAAGCGCTTTGAGACGTCCGGTGTTCGAGAAAGGCGCTATATAAATGCAAGTCTTTCTTTCTTCAGCAGAGGCCTGGGTGCAATATGTGTCTTCCCCCATGTTCTAGATTTGCAAATGTTATTTGCATAATGCGAAAACCTAAAAAGAAAGGTGGGTGGGAACTTTCTAAAAAGGGGTGAAGGTGAAAGGATAGTCTTCCCAAATCCAGACAGAATAATGTCCTCGGGTATGAATTTATATAGGTTAAGCATAAGAACTGAAAATTGATATTTGCATTTCAAGTCTTTCCTGAACAAATTGGCCCAGAATTTGCTGTAAAAATAACAGTGAGTCTAACTGCATTCACCATGACTTATGCACAAATTGGACAGCGACTTCGGGCGCGCGCTGATGCGTGTTTAAACGCAAAAATTCTGGACGTTGCTGTCCGAGATGCAGCGTTCCGCCATTAGCTTCCCGAAAACAGCATCTCACCGTCTTGCTCCCCATTAAAATACATTGACTGTCATGAAGTTCCTGTACTGGCATCGTAGCTTCGACTAAACTCACCACAGAATGTTAGCGGTGTCCATTTAAGTTTAACTACCCTTTTAACGATGTGGTAAGTCTTAATTACGGCCGGACAACCTCTCTGACACTGAAAATTAACTTTTACAAGTGTGGAGTCTCATTACTACAGCTTTTAATTGTTGGAGATTTTTTTTTACTGTAATTTTTTTATTTTTTATTTTTCTTTGTCTCTCTCTCTCTTAATCCAATCTTTCTTCCCCTCTCTATTTTGCTCTCTGTACCTGATTTGACATTGAATTCACGATGCTAACTTACACTTCCTGGTTCAGATCCTGTGTTGCTCATTAACGATTCTTCAATCTTATTGGTTAAGAAGATACTCAGTTGCTTGTCCTGCTCACACAGATCCCAGGTGCCCTGTAGAGAGCGCCGCGCCGTTTTGCTCTCCCACTTGCAGCAACTTGGCGTGCAAAAGCTTACGGAAATTAAACGGGCAAGGGCAAGTCTAACTAACAGACCCCTAGTTCTAGAACCTCCAGCTGGGGGCAACAGCCTCTCAGCATCTACCCTGTCAAGCCCTCTAAGTTTCAATGAGATCTCCTCTCATTCTTCTAAACTCTAGAGAACCCATTCTACTCTCTCTCTCCTCATAGGACAACTCTCTCATCCCAGGAATCAATCTAGTGAACCTCCTCTAAATCCTTCCTTGGGTAACGAGACCAAAACTGTACACAGTACTCCAGGTGTGGTCTCACCAAAGCCGTATATAATTGCAGCAAGACTTCCTTACACTTATACCCTTGTAAGGAAACTTAGCAGATGCCTTCTGAAAATCCATGTGTATGACGTCCATTGATCCGCATCTATTCATTAACTCTTGTCAAAGAAATCTGTTGGGACACTTTAACCTTTCTTTCTCTTTAAGCTGCAGACCAACCTTCTGTGCTTTTTCTGCTTTCATTTCTTATTTTTGTCATACTTCTGATGGAAGAAATGTTTTGAAAGCACAAAGGTACTCTAGCTTTGTGTTGTATAGAACATTGATTTAAGATCATGTACATTAATAAGTTATAAAGTTTATAATGACTAAAACGTATCGATGTTGTCTCTTTCAGGCACCAAGCTTAGATGAGAAAGTAGACTTGCATTTTATAACCTTTGTAAACATTGATGGACACCTGTATGAACTGGGTAAGTGCATCTTGTTTGGGTGGGTGGAAAATAAACAGAAGACTGTAATGCTGCTTAAACTGTTTGTACGAATACTTTTCTATAAATCGCCTTTATAATTCTCATCCCCCATCCCGTTAAAAGAGCTAGGAACATATTTCTACATTAAAAGCATTGTTTAAAGGCAACTTGCAGTTGCTTGTCGGTAGACCGAACTCCAGATTATGCCTTGATACTTGGAAAGTTGCCTTTCAGTACACTGAAGTCTGAGTAAGTTCATGGATTGTGTACCGCTCATTCTTTTTAAATGAACTTTAGAAAGGAGGTCAAGCCCCTTGGAGAGGGTGCAGAGGAGATTTACTAGAATGGTACCAGGGATGAGGGACTTCAGTTACGTGGAGAGACTAGAGAAGCTGGGGCTGTTCTGCTTAGAGCAGAGAAGGTTCGGGGGAGATTTAATAGAGGCGTTCAAAATCATGAATGGTTTTGATCGAGTAAATAAGGAGAAACTGTTTCCAGTGGCAGCAGGGTCGGTAACCAGAGGACACAGATTTAAGATAATTGGCAAAAGAACCAGAGGTGAGATCAGTTGAGGTTTTTACTCAGCGAGTTGTGATGATCTGGAATGCACTGCCTGAAAGGCTGGTGGAAGCAGAGTCAATAATAACTTTCAAAAAGGAATTGGATAAATACTTGAAGGGGAAAAACTTCCAGGGCAATGGGGAAAGAGCAGGAGAGTGGGACTAATTGGATAGCTCTTTCAAGGAGCCAGTAGAGGCACAATGGACTGAATGGCTTCCTTCTGTGCTGTGTCATTCTATGAAGAGATTTCTCCTTTACTCCATTACCCTCTCCCTCCTGAAAAGTTGGAAAATGTGCAACTTCGATTTAGACAACATATTTAATTTCACAACAGCGTTATAAAAGAGGAGCTTGTAGGGTCAAATGAATTGAGTTCCAGGTATCTGGATATAGGGTTGGCAACACTGGCAGATTGTCCAGGAGTCTCCTGGAATGGAAGATAACTTCCCGGCCACTGCTACGAGTAACCCAGGAGAAGCGTAGAGTTCATATTTGCATCTGTGGTTTGTGCCTGTGTACTTTCTTCGGCTGCTTGTGGGCGGTGTCCTGTTCTCGGAACTTTTCACCCGGTAGCTGCTGGTGTGAAACCGCGAGCCAAGGTTCTCAACTACAAGGGAGCCAACCTTTGTAAGATAAGTGCAATAACACTTGCAAATGGTGCGATCAAACCTTCAGGAATACCTCCAAGCCGAGTTGGAAACCCAGCCCGAGATATCTTTTCAGAGTTTGCACTGATTCTACAGAAGGATCCAATCCAGGTTTGCAACTGTCTTTTTTAAAAAAACCTCCTCAAGCTGAATTGTTGGAAGGATTTCTTGTCAAATGACGAATGTGTGATGGCCACAAAAGTTGGGCGTTTCCATTACAAATTCTTCGGTTCCATTGGAAGTCACGACTTGGGAATAGGAATGCCGTGGAACACTGCCCTGTTTGTTAGTTTGCATTTTGGCAGCCTGTCCTGTTTGAACAAGTTAAGTAAATTAGCCAGGCCCTTTGTACTGAACAAAATTGTTCATTTTCAAGCTTGGTCAAGCAAAGCAGTCAAACTCTTGGACTGACATTTCACATGTTCAACCAATTTCTGATGAGTCTGCTCAATTAAGTTCAGCATTTTACTTTCTCTATATTTTTCCAGTATTACAATGTTAAAAGATTTTAGTTATTTGACGTGAAAAGAACATTTTTAACTCTTCCCCCAATTTAGTTATCTCTCTTTTTTCGCTCCATCTTCTCCCTCCCTCTCTTCTCTCTCCTTTTCCCTCCCTCTCTTCTCTGTCCTCCCCACCTTCTCGCTCCCCTCCCTCTTCTCTCTCTCGCTCCCCTCCCTCTTCTCTCTCTCGCTCCCCTCCCTCCCTCTTCTCTCTCTCTTGCTCCCCGCCCTCTTCTCTCTCTCTCTCTCTCTCTCTCTCTCTCTCGCTCACCGCCGCCTTCTCTCTCTCTCTCTCTCTCTCTCTCTCTCGCGCGCTCCCCGCCCTCTTTCTCTCTCTCTCTCGCTCCCCTCCCTCTTTCTCTCTCTCTCTCTCTCTCTCTCTCTCTCGCTCCACTCCCTCTTTCTCTCTCTCTCTCTCGCGCTCCCCGCCCTCTTCTCTCGCTCTCTCGCTTCCCGCCCTCTTTTCACTCTCTCTCTCTCTCTCTCTCTCTCTCGCGCTCCCCGCCCTCTTTCTCTCTCTCTCTCTCTCGCTCCCCGCCCTCTTCTCTCTCTCTCTCTCTCTCTCTCTCTCGCTCCCCGCCCTCTTCTCTCTCTCTCTC